>JAJHUR010085171.1:36148-56304 GCA_027495735.1 Lutjanus campechanus | reverse complement strand
ATCATGTCTGCGCTGAGTTAATGCGCAAAGGGTTGAAACAGCGCTCGTCAGGTCCGCTGACGGCAAGGTTTCTTTTGCTAATTACTCTGATTTTAAACACAAGTTGTTGTTCACAATGTATCGTTTTTCACGGGAAAAATAAGGTGCGTCCCTGGGACGCATGGATAGTGAATTTACTGCGTCCTTTCAGATTTTAATGCGTCAGAGACGCAGGACGCGTACCTAGCAACATCACTGATATTGGTTCAGTTAGTTCTCACTTTGATGTGGCCGGGGGATAATCCTGGAGCCGGGACTCTTTCTAGGTACGTCTTGAGGTCTTGGTCCACATGTTCAAACACCAGAGTGACTTTAGTCTCCTGGTCCGACCTCTGGGTGGCACATACATCCATGAGCCTGTCATGTAGAATAAAAACAGTGACTTCAGTGGGAGGTGTTCACAGTGAATTAGAGACAACACACACACTTTGATAATGGTCTTACCTGACTACATTGGGGTGGTCAAACTGCTCCAGTCTTCTAAGCAGAGCCACCTCTCTGACTGTGGAGATGGGGAGGCCATTTTGGTCCGTCTGGACGCGCACGCTCTTCAGAGCCACAAACTGCCCGCTCTCTGTATCTCGGGCCTTATAAACCGTTCCATAAGCGCCTCCTCCGATCTCTGCCACTGGCTCATACTGGATACTGGTGCCGTGGGCCATGGCCAACATCAAACAGACTGAGAGACAAAGTGACAGACACATCAGATGCAATAGATATAAATGATATTAATCACAATAATGAGATGATAGAAAAGAGAATTTGAAGGATCAGACCAGTGTGCAGCCTGGAGCTGATCAACTGAAAATACTGGAAATGAGCAATGGTCTCACTGGGAAACCTTATCCCTGCTTTATATACGTCATCATATAATAGAAAATAACATAGACACCCGCCCCACTATCTGTCTCTCCACGTCAACCAAAACAACACTTGACTAAAATCTACCCCGGAAACTTTGCAACAAAAAACCTACTGATAATTGAACAAGATGCAGTCAAAAACCGGAAAAACATGGCACGCATGAACATCCGACAACCAATAATCCCCAAAGCTCACAGATCTGAGATGAATGGAAGCCTTTTATGTTTGTTTTTCTTGGACTTTTTTTTTTCGTGCTATCTATATTTAGGTCTTTTGTGAGGTTCCCTTTTCTTCAAATGTCTCTTGATACTTGTCATTTCTTAGTATTATGTTTTCAGACTATGCCCACATGCAATGAAAGCTTGTATTTAAAAATATCATATATTATTTTATTATATACTTATCATTATAAGTTTACAGCCATGCTAGCAACTCTGAGTTGTAATGGCTGGGCCACACTGGCTGCATGAGCAGCACATGTGGGCTGTCGAACCTGTTGGATTATATTTTGGCTCCCATATTAACAGGTTAGAGCAGCCACACAGCACGACTGAGGTGCACGGCTGCAGCCACGCTGCATCTATTGATTCGTGGTTTGCCTATTTTTTCCCTCTCTGAATGAGGGGGAAAAGAAAAAAAAAATCACACACAGCTCTCTGATTATAACACTTTTCTTCCTCTGCCAACTTACTGTAAAAAAAAATAGGGCTGGCAGTAGCAGCCCCGCAGCAGAAACACTGCCTGTGTGGTCACCACGGGTATGCGAGCTGCAGCAGTTCAGTGAGTCAGACATCATGCACAGGTACATGCACCCAGTGTGGCCTGAGCGTGAAAGTGCTGCTTTGAGCTAAATGCTAATGTCAGCATGCTAACATGCTCACAGTGACAGCGCTATCAAGCTGATTTTTGGCAGGCAATATTTACCATATTCACCGATTAGTTTAGTGTGTTAGCGTGGTAACATTTACTACGTATTGTTAAAGTACAGCTGAGGCTTTTGCAAGTTTTCAAAATTCAATTTTTAACCTGATGATGGCACTAGAGGAAAAGTCAGAGGCTTGTCAAAGGAGGACTTGAACTTATGAACAAACTGTCATGGCAATACATCCAATAGTTGTTGAGACATTTCACTAAAAAACACAAATGTCAACTCATGGTGGCACAAGAGGAAAAGTCTGGGGCTCACCAGAGTTCTCAGGATATGTCTTAGAACCACACGTCTGTGCAGTTTATCCCAATCAGTCTGGCAAAATGAGATATTTGACTAGATAAGTGAAGACACTGACATGTTGGTGATGCCAGAGAGTCAATGGATCACCAAGATTCATTCTCTGGGGACCAAGAATAATGTCTGCACACAGTTTCATGGCAATCCATCCAATAGTTGTTGAGATGTTCTATTTTGGACCCAACCGGAGGACCGTTATTTGTAGAGCCATTAGTGACACTAAAAATGTTAAAATGAATGAACACTTAAATGACAAAAACATCCGACAATAGTAAATCAGCTGAATTACCTCTCCAGGACAAGGAATAAACTCCTTTCATACTTTGGCTCTGAGAAGCTGGTGGATATTCAGCAATAAAGACAGAACTGTCCTCAGGCTAAGAATAACACACTGCAGAAGCTGAAATTCATTGCCCTTTTTACTCCAAACCGCTCACAACCAAAATGAACAGATGTTCCTCAACAGCTCTTGTGCTTCTATAACAATTTCTGAATGAGTCTATTTTCAGTCACACTGCCAGCAGTGTGTCTCAGAAATGGCTTTTTTCTTTTTGTCCTTTTCTTGAGCTCTGTAAATTCCTTCAAATATGTGTCTAATGTCACCTGTGGCACAACTCCCCTCTGTTTTATCAAGTTAATATTGTTAGCAAAGAGTTTTCATTCCAGGATTTCAGAAAAGACAGATTCATCAGTGTCCAGGGAGGAGATGTGGACACATCACGTGTGACGCAAGTTGGAGTCTCAGTTGTAGTTGTATGTATTTCACATACAGCCAAGCTTGTGTAATGCCAAACTCTACAAAGGAGAATAAGGGGGACTGCTTTTTCTATTTAAGTAATTCCATTTGTAAAACAGACTGATTCATGCTGTCTACCAGTGTGTAGTGGTTAGAGTGCCGCTGTGTACAGAAGGGTACTCTGTACAACTCGAAAACCTCGTAGCTATGCCAAAGAGCTGACTGAGCCATTCTAGTTCTGTGCTGAATGAGCAAAATGTACAAAAATACTGTTTCAGCTATTAGGACTGGGTAATGTGAATAAAATCTTCTATTACAGAATGTGCAAGTTCATATTTGAATAATTTTATCAATGCATATCGCAATATGGTAAATTTTCTGAAAAAACAACTAAGAAACAGTTCATAGATAAAATATTTGGATATGAGAATTTAATCCAGTGAATTAAAAACCTAAAAAGTATCAAAGAACTTCATCAGTGAAAATCCTGTAAATCAAATATTGTGATGAAGCCGTCCTGCTCTTTGATGCTGATGTGCAACAACAACCAAACACAACCAGAGATCATTAAACTATAGTTACCTCAGTATAAACAACTTATCTCATCTCATGCCATCTTATCTTGTTTCACTTTGACTGACTCTAATGATGACAAAGTTGAAACGCTGCACAATTAAATCTATCAGTGTGCTCCAGTCGTTGTTTGTCCTTCAGAAGTTTGCTGTCCTGAAAACTAAGAATTGAGCTCAATTTCCTTTCTGGGGGTCAAAAAAGTTTATCTACATCAGAGAGGGGAACGTTCAACACAAACAATCAGGCTGCTACCAACTACACATTCAAATGTAGGCAACTGAACAAGCTAGACATCACCATACAGTGTTGTACAGCAAACATGCTAGCAACTAGTTGCCTATTTACACAACCAGCAAACACCAAACAACATTAGCATTCAGTTGGAGTCGTGTTTTAGATACCTGATGGATATAGCTTTTGGTATTCACCAGCTCCTGAGGGAAATATCTGGTGTTTTAGCTGCTAAATGTGCTGATTATGTTCACCAGCTAGTGGCTTATTTTCTCTTTCTGTTGTTTGGCATTGAGTTATGACAGCACAGTCAGTTTATGAGAGCTTTCTCGCTGAAAACAGCCGTCTAATCTGGCTGGAAATCACTCCGATAATAGCAGTGAGAATCACAACAGTAAAGTTGCAGGCTGTCAAACCAAAACAATGAGCTGAAAGATGCTAAAATGCTCTGCGGAGCAGAGTGGACCTGCATCGTGGAGTAATTCTCTGTGGGGTCATCAAGTGCTCCCTTTCACATTAAGCACAGTCATTTGACCCATTGTAGAATTAAAAAATATTGACTAGTGCAGCTTTAACATCACATAGAGGTGATGAGGCCTCGACCCAGAGTGAATTAATAACACTCCTCAGTATATTTCAACCACTCTGGCAGCGGGAGTTAAGTGAAGGGCTGCAACTAACAATTATTTTCACAGTCGATTAATCGGTTTTGCCATGAGAGGTTGTGCCATTGAGGGGAGATATACAGTATCCCCTCCTGATGGCTGCAGCAAGGACTACAATCACATTACCATCATGGCATTCATTAAAGGACTACAAAACCCATAGTCTAGAGGTCAGTCAGGACAAGGGTTGCTGCCCAGCTGAACCAGATGAGCTGACTGACCCAGTGAGGGTGCAGAGACTGGAGTGAGAAGTGTGTGTGTATACTTCAGTTTGATCTAAATTATAAAAAAATAAGTTGTCCTGTTATGAGAAGACTCAAAACATTGAATTTAAGTTGAAAAGCAAAGCCTGGCTTTGAGGTTCCTGACCTCTCAAGACATCACAGGTTGTTTATTTTCTTGATTAATGGATTCATAGTTAGTGGTAGTTCAGAACATATACAATGTGGGCCATAACTAATAATTATTTTCATTGTTGATTAATCTGTTGATAATTTAGTTGTGTCCATAAATTGTCAGAAAATGGTAATCAGTGTTTCCCAAAGGCGACGTGCTCAAATGTCTTGTTTTACTCATAACCCAATTTTTTTTTTTTTAAAGAATTTCTCAAACCAATGAATTGATTATCAAAACAGTTGCAGATTAATTTCATAATTGATTAATAATTGATTAATTGTTGCAGCTCTAGTTAAGTACACAACATTTTATGGCTCGTTGCTCTGGTCTCTGTCAGGCTGTAGCCTCATGAGAGCTCTCCAGGTACTTCAGGGTGAAGGTGCTTAAGTGTGACATATTTTTATCCAAAGTGGAATTTATCAATGGTCTCCTGCATTCACCAAATGTTTATAATCAACGAACAACAGGACAAAGTACCTGACCTCCTGAAAAAAGTCAAATGAGTCACTGAATGGGACGCCATTTTAAAACAAACACTAAACGCAGGACTCTGCCAGCACAGGAAGCGTCGTCAACCACTCAACCCAAACAGCTTTTTTGTCCCATTGCTTGTAACTTTCCTCTGGCCTCTCTACCAACTCCTTCCATCCGCCTCCTGCCAGGCAGCAGCCACACAACCAGAGAGAGCATCATTCCACCGCTTCCTTCCCTTTGTTCAGGTCTCAGCCTTTAATCTGGCAAAACAGTTTGGACCCCCCGCCTCTCACCCCCAGTTTACACCTTCCACCTCATCTTCACAACCCCATCCCTCCTGCCAGGTGACAGGTGGTCAGCTCAAAAACCACTGCACCTGCTTTTAGGGCTTTTATTTTATAACCATGTTGATGATGTCTGAGGTAAAAATATTCTTCACCTATGTGAATGATGTGTTGTCTTGTTCTGTTTCAATTCCAATTAAACTTTTTAATTGGTAACTTGGATTAAGTTGACAAATTTTGCACATTTTCCTAAACCAACAATTGATTAATGATTAATACATTTGTTGTTGTCTCATTTTTCTATTTTAAATCTTTTTTTAAAAATCATTTTAAATTTAATATTAAGTTTCCTTATTTAGGAAATTGCTCCGCCTCACAAAACAACTTCACAAGGAGCAATTACTGATATTTCAAGACTATCAATGAATTATTGATTAATATATTTTTAATTGGTTAAATTCATAATGACAATGATTAATTGATTAATGATCAATCATTAACATCCCTACTTGGGTTCAGCCTTGGGTTCAGACTAATACTGCACTCAGGAAAATGCATGCAACAAATACTAATTTTTCTATCACTTTTTGGTTTATCAGTCGATCAGCACTGTTCTATAAAAAGAAAAATTAAGTGCCCACTTAGAATTTCAGCCTAAAATTTGGTTTGAAGCACCACAAAACCAGACAGGCAATGCCGTAACAGACTGTTGATTCTTATTTGATCAGTTTTTTGGTTTTTTTCCCCACATACTTTCACTGAGCACTATTTCTCGCCTCAAATGTTTTCAGAAAAACATGTTAGTGTACTTTTAAGATGTAATTTGAGGAAGTTCATGACCAGGTCACCTTTTTCTTTCCAGCTTGAAAATGGACCAAGCACTGCCCCAACTTGCATGTGTCACTCATTGTTGCTCTGATTGGTTGTAGGTCTGACCAATTGGCTGAGGCATTTTGGTCTGCAGCCCGTGATGAATACCCCTTATAAATAAACTAAGAGTGATGACAGGCTAACAAAACAGATTTTAATCGAGAAAATGACCAGCAGATTATTCAAAAATGACGATAACTGTTACTTGCAGCCCTGCAGTATAGGCCCATGTCACTTCCCTTCAGCTAGAAAATGGGTCATATTAATATGAATAATAATATCAATAAAATACTGATCTATCAATAGAGAACGTTGCATCAAACTGTGGTATAAACTATGATCACAGCGGACTTGTTGAGACAGTTAAAGTGTGAATGAGATGACGTCGAACCAGAACTACAGTACAATTGTTTCTGCAGAAGAGAGTAGTGAGAAAAATACAGCAACAAAAGAGCAGAAACACAATCCACTGAAAACCAAACCCTTCAACAAGGAATTCATTTTGTTCTGTTCTTTACCAAACGCTTCATTTTCCAAACGCTCGAAATGGCTGCTGTCAGTCATTGTGTTGACAGCATGAGACAGCATGTTTGGCCTGTAACTTTGTCAACATGATTGCTTCATGAGCAAAAAAGGGCAAAAAAGATAAATGCAGAGTCACTGTTGAATATACCAAAACATGTGCCTTTCTGGGCTGAATTTTAATATTTGGATGATTTGATTAAATAACATTTACTGCCTTTTGGATCTGTATGAATATCTCACCAGAGCTGTGGTCAACTCATTACTAATCATTTACAACACAACATATATGTACAGAGTTCATTATATATCTCAAGAAGTTGTCTTCTTTTGAATTTATACTGGTCTAAAATACTGGATGTTGTACTGGTGACAGTGAACATGACATTAACTGACACTGGGCTTTAACATGTTATAGCGAAGGCTTTGAATATTCACATACCATGCTGCCAAACCGCAATTACTGAAGTGGTTAATATAAACCGTAGCTAATAAGAGGAAGAGACGCTGCATTATTCATGTTGAACACGCTACATTTCTTCCTCTTACGAAAGAAAGTTGAGTCAGAGTGTCTGCGGATAAGAATCTGCCCGCATTCCTGTGTATCTGCAAGAAATACAAATTCCTGACAACATTACTAAGACCAAAACTGAATGACAAAATGCAAATTAACACCTAAAAGTCTCCTGTAACAGAAGATAACTGAATTTAGCAACAGAGAGAAACACAAATATTCTATTCACAAAAACCTTTAGTATATCCTACAACCAGTGCACTATCACCTACTGAAGTTCATCTAGTAATACTTATATCTGATATCTGTTTTTAATTATGTTAGCCCAGTGACACACCACATTAATTTAGTTCAAGGTATTTATATTTCATAACATTAATGTGGAAACAAATAGTGAGCAACAAATTACAAGTACAGTGGAGTCAGGGTGAGCATTGCTCCTCTTAAAGGGACAGTTCACCCCCAAATAAAAAAAGAAAAAATTTTCCCTTGGCCTGTAATTCTGTTTATCAATCTAGATTTTTTTGGTGTGAGTTGTCAAGTTTTGGAGACACTGGCCGCAGAGATGTCTGCCTTCTCTCCAGTATATTTGGACTAAATGGCAATAGTCCTGTGGTGCTCAAAGCACCCAAAAAAAGAAAAAGAAGAAGAAGAAGAAAAAAAGAAAAAAAAACATTTGAAAAATACAAAACCAGCATCTCTTTCCAAAAATTATGACCCAGTTACTCCAGATAATCCACAGACCTTGTTGGGAGCAGTTTCATGTAAGAACTACTTTAGCACAAATAGCACTACAGGCCAGAGGAAAAATGTGTGATTTTGACTGTGGACTAAACTGTCCCTTTAATAAGACATGAGCTCATCTAAAAATATGATTTGTGAAATTTTGGGAGGGGTTTCTAAAATATTGACAATATACTATTTTGCCTTGCATTTCTCAACATTTTTCTGTATCTTGATTGTCATGGATGATGCGTAAAATCAAGCTATTATTGATCTGTGACTCATGCATGAGGGTGAATCATCACTACTTCACTTTAAGAAAAACTGCCCATATGCATGCTATTTTTGCCATCATCATCATCAAAGGATGGCAGTGCAATGTCATAATGGGCTGTTTTACTACTTGACTTATCTGTGTCTTATTTGTACGGATAAAAAAAAACTAACATTTCAGAAAAGAATTCATAACTAATAACAATTTCTTAATAATTTTGCTTTACCACCTTAAAACACTTACCATTTTTATTGTTTGATAATACTAATAAACTTTGGTAACCTTCCCATAACTTTTTGGTACAATGTTCCTGCGGAAAAATTCATTTAAATGCTATTTTAGTTTAATTAGTTTCTGTATCATTCTTTCAAGTTGAAAGGAAGCTCATCCAACTATGTTATATTAATCACACATTATGAGTTCACAGATCGCCCCAGATGTTGGATGCCTCATATAAAAGTAATTAAGCTGATTTTAGGTGTTTATCATCCACGCCTCACTGCCATTGTGAAACTTTCCACTGTAGGCAGACTGTGTGGCAACTGCTGTGGGAGGCAGCCTGAGAAATACAGAAAATACAGAGGGAGGCCTGGAAAAGAGGGTGGAGAACCAGGCCTGTGCACTCAAATAGAAAACTACAGAAACTTACAAAATCTTCTTGATTACTGAGACTTCAACCAACACTAGATTTTACAGTTTGAAAACCAGCTGGTTTTAATTTTTTTAACTTAACTGCATAATATAAAACTATTGGCAGAATATAATTAAGTACTTGACTTTAAATGCACAATATGTAAATGTAAATTTTGCCGCTAGGGCTCTCTCACATTGAAACAATAACAAAAGTTGTAGTTTGATTACATCATAAAGTAGCATGGGATCATGGGAGTTGTTGTCTTCATAGTTAAACAACCACCATAACTCGTGAAAATCTATCTGACGTGACTCAGGCAGAAATCATGTTCACGGACGGCAATGCAATAAAGTTTTATTCTTGTTAAATTTAGTCATGTTCAGCAACTTCCTTCCTCACTCCGATATATCCTGTGTTCTCCCATGAGTTATAGCAAATATCATCTAGCAAAAAAAAAAGCACTATTACATTATGCACTATTATTATTGAATAAATTATGTATTTTCCTGGGTTTGGCCATTGTTGGAAACATTTGGAAAAATGTTAGTACTGCTTGTACCAGAGTATTTTTTTACAGTGTAATATCAGTGCTTTTACTTAAGTAAAGAATCTAAATACTTCCACCACCATGTATTGTGCAGCACATTTAATGGTAAAAAAAAATAAACGTGTCAGGGCTTTTTGGAGGACAAACTATAAAGCGTAATATACTGCAACAGTTGATCAGTTAATCAATTATTAATCGATGATTAAATTAGCGGCCAACTCTTTTGATGCTCGTTTATAATCAAAATTTTCTGATTTCAGCTTCTCAAATGTGAATATTTTCTCGTTTCTTTCTCCTCTACAGTTAACTGAATATGTTTTAGTTGTGGACAAAATAAGATATTTAAGGACATCACTTTGTGCTTTGTGAAAAAATGAAAAACATTTTCACCATTTTCTGTCCTTTTATGGACCAAACAACTAATCGATTAATAGAGAAAATAATCAACAGATTAATCAATAATGTAAATAATCATTAATTGCAGTCCTATAATACACATTTTCTAAACTACCAATAACATATCTTTGTCTGTGTTTTCCTACTAATATCATATGGCAGATTTATCTGGCAGGCAGAGCTGCAACGATTAGTCAATTATTCAATTAGTTTAACTATTTAATTAATCGCCAACTATTAGCTGTTTTTGAGCCTTTGTTTTAAGAAAATATGGCCAAATTTTGTGATGCCAGTTTCTCAAGTACAAATATGTTCTGATTTCTTAACTCCTCTATGACTAAACTGAATGTGTTTGGGTTGTGGACAAAACAAGACATTTGAAGACGTCGCCTTGGACTTTGGGAAACACTGATTACCATTTTCTGACAATTAAGAAAAACATCAATAGATTAATCAACAATGAAAATAATTGTTAGTCATACCCCACACTGTATATGTTCTGAACTACCAATAACATAATCTTTGTCTGTGTTATCTCGTTAATATCATGTGGCTGATTCATCTGTCAGGCTTTAACCCTTGCAGCGTCTCCACCTTAATTTCACAACAGGGAAAAATCTTTAAAATGAAACTATTACATGACAGAATTAGCCTGTTGAAAAGCCTTTTCTGTCTCACAACGACCGATCAGGCCTGATGTGGTCTTCATGTCAAATCCCTCTGGTCCTAGAGGAAGTGGTCAGGTTGTAAATGACTTGTCACCTTAAAAACATCTTCTCATTTCCTTTCCAGTGACACAACAGCTCACACCACCCCCAGAGGATTGAGACAGAGAGGGGACAGATTTTAACACAACACCTGCAGGTTTCACTCACAACACTGAGTTCATTACCCTGCTGCAGGTCTATTGATCACCTGTGAGGAGCCTGTCAGTGTGTCATTCATTTATCCAGCGGATCAGCTCACATGTAGCCGGACATTGAAGGCCGGTGGGCGGAGGCAGAGAGAAGCAGGCCAGGACAGACTCCCAACACGTGGTGGAGCTCCTCCATAGCGTTCCTTTGTTAATTAAACTGCCCTAAAGAAACAAAAAGTGGAGCAACAACAGGCCACACGGACTTTTCTCCCCCTCACCTACATGTTCACTGACGTGGCGGAGGGAAAACAGAGAGAAAAAGTAGAGACGGCAGACAGATCACCGCCAGCAAACTTCCACTTCCACATCTGTGCCACCACAGCATTACATAAATGTCCACAGACTCACATGAATCACAGCCAGTTTGTCATGTACGCGACAGCTTATGTACTCACCTCGTCTGTTTCTGCTGTTTCAGGTAAAAGCAGCTCCCTTCAGATTTATGAGGAGGACATGCTGTCTAATCTGCCACGTATAACTCCGACACACAGAACCGGGTCACAGAGGCAGCAGGTCGGTCCAGGCTGACTGTTTCACAGCCCGGTGCGCAGAGGATCTGCTGCTGCTGTGGAGGAGACAATCCAGCGATATGATTTGGGCCTCCTCCACTGTTTTTTCTTCTTCCAGCCTGCACTCTTCTTTTTGGAGTTGTCGCTTCCTGTTGCTTCTAGCAACTCTTGGAGGAGGCGGAGCTAAAACATGTTCACGGCATGTGCCATGGAAGATAAGAACTAAAACCTCTGCTGCAAGTGACAATAATCTTATAAACAAAATTATTTCATTATGTTGTTGTTGAATACATGTTTTATATGCAAATACAGAGAAATGTTGTTTGTCTGTTGCGGTGTCAGAAAATAACAACAACAACAACAACAACAACAACAATAATAATACATTACACCGCTGACAAACAGCCCACAAATGTCCTAAGCACAATAAAACATGAACTAAAAAAGAAAATACGGGCAGAGGGCGGGGTCTGTGCAGATACAGACGCACTACGTTCGTGTGAGTCACTGAATTTTGTTTTTTTGTTTTTTTTAGAATAATGTTGCGTGTTATGCCCCCTTATTAGGGGCAATTGTAATACTGAAAAAATAAGTCATATTAAGCCACTGTACCTCAAATAAAAGAGCGCCTCAAAGCAATCCAGCTACTGCCGTATCAAATAATACTATTTAAGGTGTTTAGATGTCTATCATGTGCATTCAAAGCAAAAATCTATTTCTAGTTTTGCAGAAATCTGGACAGCTGTTCTAGTGGTAATAAATTAATAATAATTAATTATTTGAATAGGGTTAAAGGTAATTTTACATTTAAATTGAGTGAAATATGTTCATAAAACTAAATGAACACATTCAAACAAGGTGCTTACATTGGGCCATCATTGGGGTAAGGGGACAGCATTACATTTGACACTCTTGCTGACAATATCGACTGTGTACCCACCTACTTCATGTACATGAAGTAATATTTAATTTTTAAAATCAATATTTGCTCTCTGCACTCGTTGCACTCTGCACCTTTGCACTATTGTGTTCTTGTTTACAATTTACAAAAACCCTTGACTTGTACATTGTATGTCTTTGCTCATTGTTGTTTTGTGCTTCAGTTTTTTTTTTTAACGTAAACTCACGGACAGCAATGCAATAAAGTTTTGTTCATGTTACGTTTAGTCACGTTCGGCGACTTCCTTCCTGATGTAATAGGAAATACAGTCTAGCAAAAAATGTACTATTATTTTCTGCACTATTATCATTATTATTGTTGTTGTTGAATTTTTTTCTGGATTTGACCATTGTTGGAAACATTTAGGAAAATGTTTGTACTCATCTAGCATTTTTTAAAAACATTTTTATGCATTGATTACTTTAACTCTCAATACTTGTACTAGTACATTTAATAGTCAAAAAATAAACATGATTGGAGAGCAAACTATTATTATTCTATTGAATTACTATTATGCTGCAACAATTGACTGGTTAATCAATTATTAATTGACTATTAAATTAGTGGCCAACTATTTTGATAATCACTTGTTATTAAATTTTTCTGATTTCAGCTTCTCAAATGTGAATATGTTCTGGTTTCTTTCTGCAGACATTTGAGGACATAACCTTGTTCTTTGGGAAACAATGAAAGACATTTTCACCATTTTCTGTCATTTTCTGGACCAAACAACTAATCGATTAATCGACAGATTAATCAGTAATGTAAATAATCATTACATTTTCTTACTGATATCATGTGGCAGATTTATCTGGCAGGCAGAGCCACAATGATTAGTCAATTAATCAATTAGTTTTCAACTTTTACATTAATTGCCAACTATTAACTGTTCTTGAGCCTTTGTTTTAAGAAAAAATGGCCAAATTTTGTGATTCTAGCTTCTGAAATGTGAATGTTCTGCATGGTTTCTTAATTCCTTAATGACAGTAAACTGAATGTGTTTGTGTGGACAAAACAAGACATTTGAGGCCATCACCTTTGGGAAACACTGCTTACCATTTTCTGACAATTTACAGTATGGACACAACTAATCTATTAATTGAGAAAATTATCAACAGATTAATTAAAATTAACTGTATGTACATTACAGTCCTATGTTTATGTTTACCTATTTTTGTTGAGCTTGAACTAAAAAAAACTGGAGTCAAATTTCTGGCATGTCAAGATTCAAGATTCAATCATTTACGACCATTTCAATGAAACATTGATTGGAGTTTGTCTTGGTGTGTACTGGGAATAGACCAAAAACAACCACACAAGCATTCATCAACAATACAATGCAAATATCAAATCAAAAATACTCTGGCAAGATTAAGAAAACATAAGCATATAAATATAAAATCAAAGTGAAGCCAATCAGGCCACACATAACATCAACCAAGTTGGAGAAAATACTAAGTTGGCTGTTTTAACTTCTCTCTGATTGTCAGATTTTTCTGGAAGTCACTAAACTCCACCTGTCTGGCATGCAGGAAGCCCCCAAAACAAACTGAAACATGTTTGCAAATACAGTGGCTCAGTTCAACAACTGAAAAGGATCAAGTGTTTCTTCATCTCTCCTCTTCACCTCTCGACTCTGAAGACCGAACTGAGTGGCACTTCAAACCTACTTTAGTTTTTGCTCTCAAGCTGTTTTTTCTTGACTAATTACACTGAATTTTAATTTCTGTTTGTGTGCTCATTATATATGTACTGAGGTGACCAAAATCAGTGTGAGTAAGCACAACACAAGAGGGAGAAAAAAAACATTTCAAATGTACTTTTTTGGTGCTTTGAGCACCACATGCCAAGTACCATTTAATTCCATTGTATTACCTCTACAACTGATACCTCCAAAACCCTAAAACTCACACTCTGAACTATTTAAATGGATAAATAGCACTAGAGGCTTTCATATTGCGGTGAACAGTCCCTTCAAAGGTATAGCTCAGATTTTTTCATTGAAGTGGGGTTGTATGAGGTACATATCCATAGTTACTGTATTACCTCCTACAGTAGGCAGTGGTTGGCACGCCTCCAGTTTGTCACGGCTCACAGACACTTGGATTACACCACACGAGCAGGATGGAGCCATGTTGTGTTTGTTTTGTGTTCTTTTTTTTGCATTTTATATGTGGTTGCCATTCACTGCCATTGTACTGGATTTGGCTGCAACCCTGTTTTCTGCTGAAACTCCAGTATTGTTTTGTGACCTGAAGATCTTCACCCATCCTCACATCAGCATAGGGGTGAGTACACATTGAGTGGATTATGATTCTGGGGTTGAATATCACTTTAAGGTCCAGTCTGATCCCTCTTCATGCCCATACATGGGCAAAGATATGGGGCCTACATGGGTCCTGTGTAACTCACCAAGTTGGGCCCCACCTGA
This sequence comes from Lutjanus campechanus, assembly GCA_027495735.1. Taxonomy (NCBI): domain Eukaryota; kingdom Metazoa; phylum Chordata; class Actinopteri; order Lutjaniformes; family Lutjanidae; genus Lutjanus; species Lutjanus campechanus. The sequence goes on along the minus strand of JAJHUR010085171.1, from coordinate 41,538 downwards.
AACCCAGTCAGAACCAACTTGAAACCCATATGGGCAAACACAGGTGAGGCCACCATGGAAACTGCGGACAAACCCACTTGGGACCCTTATCTGCAGCCCAAATTTAATCCTTATGGGCCCCACATGGACATGCTGGCTGGGATGATGATTAAAATCAGCATCAGGGAGAATACTACTACCAATCATCTATTTTAAACAGTTTACAGATCTAATCAAATATTGTCAAATGTTGGAATTGTTCTTAAATAAGTGTTTGTGTGGACATTCATGCCAGTCAGTTTGACAGCTGTTACAGCTGTTATCAGCTCATCATCAGTAACTGACATTGCTTCAGACTGACGCTAAAAGGAACCAAGGATTTTTCATTTCAGAGTTTAGTCTACTCCGTCCTCGTGTCTCTTCCTCACATCCCTGTTTCATGTCCTCACTGGGTGCTGCTAAGACGCGAGGAGAGGAAGCGAGTGGAGGAGACGAGGAGACCAATTTACCAAATGAAAAGCACCCACGATCATGTCTCATTATATAGGAAGTGATGTGAGCCGACTCCTCGAAATCCGGTAAGTGATTGGTTGTCAGAATGGACAGGTGACAGGGGCGTGGGGTCAATTAATTAAAATGATTTAATTCATCGATTTCCCAGGGACAGTGCGTAATAATAAGCATTACTGTAAATATGCCAGGATGAGCCAAAAGGTTAGTTTTTAATGGCCAGATGTCAAGCTGGCAACCTAAAATCAATATATGAATTAAGAATTCATTAAATTAATTAAAGAAATCTGCCACATGCCAATCTCATCATCTTTTCAGAAGCATTATGAAGAGATGACAAGAATAGAGAGCTGATTAAGAAAATGTATATAATTCATAGACATTTCAGGAACTCATCAACTGAAAAATAAAATGTCATATCTATTCAGAAAGACTTTTAATGAAGCCAATATCAGACATCAAATATCTGAATTTAGATATAAATTTTATACATTTTACTTTTTATTATTATTTTATTCTCCTTTATTGTTTTATTTTATGTCTTCATCACTCTATTTTATTATTTTGTTCTTTATTATTCATTTTCCTTTTGGTAAATCTTTTATTTTCATATTTTAGCTAACAAATGACTCATGCATCTCCATGATGAACAACTACAAAATAATAGCAAATTATTTCCAGCCTTTCTCGATTGCTTTGGCTCATTTTTTATACAGTCTTAACAATCTGTAAACCAGGGACACGCAGCTTTACTTGTAATTGAGTAATATTTTATTTTAGCAATGTAACAGTACTTGAGTACAGATTTTCAGTACTCTCTCTACCACTGGTAAAAACTACAAAAAGTGCTGTATACATATTATACAGTAAGGATTTCTTCATTTTACAGTAATAATGATGTAAAAATTACAGAAATCTGTTTACAGTGTACTCACTATTAATAATCTGCAAGAAAACTGAACATTAGAGCCAGTTCAATTAATTAAATGATGTCCATTAACAAATAAACTGCACAGTGTCTGTATGCTCTGAAAACAGCATGTGATTACACAAAAACATGAATACTGGACTTGTGGTTGTCTATACATAAAACCATTGTTGTTCAGTTACCATATCCCGCCAGGCAGAAGTTGGGAGGGGGTCATATAATCACATCCGTGTGTTCATGTGTGTGAGCGAGTGAGTTAGTAAGTGATCACTGGACCCACAGCATGTCCACAGCTTATCTCAAATACTACTGGACCAATCAGTAAACTTTTTTTAAGTGTACATTCATGACTGTATATGCTGAAGGACCTCAGTGGTTCAGAATTCTTGAAAACCCTTGAAAAACTTGTTTCTCCTGACTTTCATGCTGTTATATTTTTATGGCCAGAGGCATTATGTTTTCAGGTCATCCCATTCTTGTGCACGTTATATCTCAAGAATGCCTTCAGGGAATTTCTTCAAACTTGGCAACAACGTTCATTTGGACTCAAAGATAAGAAGAAGAGAAGTGATTAAACTTTAGTGGTTAAAGGTCGAAGGTCACTGTAACCTCATGTCTGTCCCGTTCTCATGAACCAGCCATCTCAACAATGTCTTGAGGGAATTTCTTCAAACTTGGCACAAATGACTACTTGAATTCAAAGATGAACTGATTATTATTATTTTGGTGGTCAAAGGTCAAGGTCACGGTTGTCTCACTAAACAAACTTTTGGCCATAACTCAAGAATTCATATTCTAATCATGACAAATGCGTGTCTGATGGGAAAAAACGATGACATTGTCCATCCAAAAGGTCATAAGTCAACTTCACTGTGACATCATAATGTTCAGCTCTCAATCAGTTCTCTGCACTCCTCTGTAAAAATAGTCTCTGAGTGAAGACAGCATGTTTCTCACTAAAAGTTATTCACTGAAATTATACAATACAGTGATCACTTCCATTTAGCCAAAAAATACATTTAATACGTATTATTGAATTCCTTCAAAGTAACAGGTGAATATAGTGGTAAGTTCCCTATTAAACTGCTTCAAAGTCTTCACTACATATATACACGAGTCCAGACGGAGCAGTAATTCTATTTTTTGACTCAGTTTTATACAATCATTGACAACTGACCCCTCACTCTTCCTAATCGGCCGCTAGGGGCCGCAAGTGATCAACAACTGCTTCAGGTTGAAATTTTGTCAGGGGCAGCATATATGGGGGGTCATGTTATTGTGTGCAAAACTTTGACACAGCAGTAGGTGATTCACTGTCTGTTTCCTGGTCTGGATCTGCTCCCTACTGAGTGCACTCTTCTAGTTTAGATTATTATCAGGCTAATTAACATAACAGAATAAGAAGCAGTGGAGAGACTGTGTTTAGAGGTTAGAGAGCTGTTTCAAACATTTGACCACTTCTCAGTTTTGTCACTATAAAACTATGTTGGTGAGAACTGGTCTGATGATGACTGACTGATTACATTTCTACTGTTAATTCTTTTCATGGAGCAGATAAGTCTACATTTTAGCTCTGGTAGGTGAAATGATGACAGTCAGGATGAAGTTGCATAACCAAATCATCTGATATAAATGTATGATAATTACTGTGTTTAACATGTTTGTTTACTTTCCTCTTTAAAATGATGGTATCTTCAACTTCATTGGATCAACTCACTTAAAAAACTTTTTAATAAAAATGCCTCTAGCTCTGTAATAATCTTCACCACAACCCACATTATCATATAGATGATGACACACTGTAAGTCGCACATGATCAGAATTTATACTCAGCTGTGATAACTATCATTGGCCCAAATTCTCCAATCTGCAGTCTTTCCTGCAGCACTGCTGTTTCACCTGGTCTGAATATCCACTGGTGGAACCTAACTAAGTACATTTAGTCAAGTACTCTGGTTAAGTGTTAACTTGGAGTACTTGTACTTTACTTGAGTCCTTTCTTCTCACGACACTTTGCACTTCTACTTCACTACATCTAAGAAGGAAATATTGTACTTTGTACTCCATTACAAATATTTGAGTGCTTTAGTTATTAGTTACTTTACAAATTAAGATTTCTGCATACAAAACATACGAAGAGTTTATAAAATATATTTTTTGGATATAAATAAAACTAAACAACCGTACAAGTACAGCTGAAACAATTGGTTAAGTAATTGACCAATTAAATTATTTGGCAAATATTTTGATAATTAATAATCATGCAAAAACATTTTGTAACATTTAATAATAAGGGAACAAAAAATGTAATCAGATGCAAACACTGACATAAATACAGATACAATTAGAAATTATGAATAAAAAATTGACCTTTCTTAAGTGATGATCTGTTAAGTGTGAACTAATCACTTAAAGTCCAAGTGACTTGATCATTTGTTAGTGGTGAGCCACAGGGCTTATGATACATCCTGCATTAATTCATGCTTTAAATCATCACGAGTCATGCATTAGTTAGGCATCATTTAAATGTATGACTTGTACCCTTATTGTAAGGTGTTACCAAACATTTCATGGTTATAATATAAAACCAATTATAACAGTAAAACCATGCTTTTATATTAGTACACCAGTAATAGTAATCCATTGATATATATTGCAGTATAACTGTGACAGACTGAGTACTTTTACTTATATTACTTCATGTACATTTTCATGATTATACTTAATTACTTTTACTTAAGTGAAGGGTTAACACATGCCATCATCTCTCTGCTGTTGTTTGGATGTGTCTGCATCATTAATCAGGATCTCCACCATACATATTTAGCTTGAATACATCTTTATTTTATTTCCATTTATTTGATCACTTTTATTTGAAGTCTTGATTTCACATTTTAATCAGCTAACTCTTTATTTTAAAGCACTTTTTGAAGTTTTTACCTCTCACCATAGTCTCATTTTGCTTTAAACACATTTAAAGGTCAATTAGGTCAATTAATCTGCCTATGAGATCAATATTCACAGATCAATTTTGTATCCCTGGAGGAAGTAGTCAAAATAAACATCAAACTTTTACTGAAACTGTTTTCCTAGAAAAAGCAGTAACCATAAATCCTCCTATGATTCTGACAAAAAACAAACAAACAAAAAAAAGACCTTGAAGTCCTCAAGCACTTGCATTTAGATGAAAAATGGGGTCACTAAATCAGAAATTCATGATGTCAAGCCTGCTGTAAATGTGTAAAGGAAAATGTTAATGCAAACATAAACTGTACACCTCTCCTCCTTATCACATATTTGACTTTAACACTTGCCTGGGTCCAGACCTTCGAATCCACCCACTCCACTGAGTTGGCAGTTTCTCTGAATATGAAAATTAAATGTAACGAGTTGACAATTCAGTCTGATATCAGGCTATGTTAATACCTTTAAACAAAAGAGGTTCTGCCCCACTGGCTGCAGATCTCTTGAACAGAGCAGCCAAAGGATGCAAAATGAATTTCAGTGTATGCTGACAATAAAGTTGTAACATAGCTGTATTGAAGGATACAAAAAGGTTAAAAACATAGGTGCTTTTGTGATAAATCATGCACAGTGAACCACACCGATATCATAAATAACATACCTATAAAAGAAATTCTGATGTTTCAGTAGATGATGTTCATTTCATAATGCTTACAGTAGAGTTTAGCAAACAAGCTTCAAACAACAGCTTCTCTCTGAGATGGTGGAACAAGCGTCTGTTTATCTAATAACAGACAGTCTCCTCTGAAACAATTATGTGACAGATAGTGTTGTGATTCTGTGAATGGTGGATCTATTGAATCTATTGTGTGCACAATGACCATACTGTCTAGACCCCCAGAGTGTCTTTGTTTTGTTTTATTACAGTCTTATGAGAGCATGCATGAAACACACACACACACACAAACACACACGCACACGCACACACACACACACACACCTGTCTCTT
>JAJHUR010085171.1:0-36128 GCA_027495735.1 Lutjanus campechanus | reverse complement strand
GGTTAACACATGCCATCATCTCTCTGCTGTTGTTTGGATGTGTCTGCATCATTAATCAGGATCTCCACCATACATATTTAGCTTGAATACATCTTTATTTTATTTCCATTTATTTGATCACTTTTATTTGAAGTCTTGATTTCACATTTTAATCAGCTAACTCTTTATTTTAAAGCACTTTTTGAAGTTTTTACCTCTCACCATAGTCTCATTTTGCTTTAAACACATTTAAAGGTCAATTAGGTCAATTAATCTGCCTATGAGATCAATATTCACAGATCAATTTTGTATCCCTGGAGGAAGTAGTCAAAATAAACATCAAACTTTTACTGAAACTGTTTTCCTAGAAAAAGCAGTAACCATAAATCCTCCTATGATTCTGACAAAAAACAAACAAACAAAAAAAAGACCTTGAAGTCCTCAAGCACTTGCATTTAGATGAAAAATGGGGTCACTAAATCAGAAATTCATGATGTCAAGCCTGCTGTAAATGTGTAAAGGAAAATGTTAATGCAAACATAAACTGTACACCTCTCCTCCTTATCACATATTTGACTTTAACACTTGCCTGGGTCCAGACCTTCGAATCCACCCACTCCACTGAGTTGGCAGTTTCTCTGAATATGAAAATTAAATGTAACGAGTTGACAATTCAGTCTGATATCAGGCTATGTTAATACCTTTAAACAAAAGAGGTTCTGCCCCACTGGCTGCAGATCTCTTGAACAGAGCAGCCAAAGGATGCAAAATGAATTTCAGTGTATGCTGACAATAAAGTTGTAACATAGCTGTATTGAAGGATACAAAAAGGTTAAAAACATAGGTGCTTTTGTGATAAATCATGCACAGTGAACCACACCGATATCATAAATAACATACCTATAAAAGAAATTCTGATGTTTCAGTAGATGATGTTCATTTCATAATGCTTACAGTAGAGTTTAGCAAACAAGCTTCAAACAACAGCTTCTCTCTGAGATGGTGGAACAAGCGTCTGTTTATCTAATAACAGACAGTCTCCTCTGAAACAATTATGTGACAGATAGTGTTGTGATTCTGTGAATGGTGGATCTATTGAATCTATTGTGTGCACAATGACCATACTGTCTAGACCCCCAGAGTGTCTTTGTTTTGTTTTATTACAGTCTTATGAGAGCATGCATGAAACACACACACACACACACACACACACACACACACACACACGCACACGCACACACACACACACACACACACACACAGAGGCTTGTATTACTATACGCATGGGAACCTATAATTGTCATAATGCATCCCCTAACCCCTTACCCTAACTCTACCCATGACAACTGCCTAACCCTTCTTCAATTGTTGTTTTATGTCTTTTGTTTCCATTGTTATTTGCTTACCAGCTCGTTTGCATCTTTGAAGTTGCCGGACTGGGTCTTTATATAAAATATGAACTATTGTTGTTTTCCGTTTGCATTAGTTAATAGAGAAGGAAAAAAAATGGAAGGGAAAAAGAAAGGAGAAGGAGGAAAATTAAGAAAGGGAAGATGGGAAAGGTTTATTGCAGCTGACAGCTTATTAGAGGCTGATGTCTTTTCTATACATAATAATAATTTCAATACAGTACATGAAGAATGACCAAATCTTTGTTTCTTTTTTTTTTTTGTCCGTTTAAATGTGATTGGTGTTGTGTTTTGCTTTGCCTGCCACTTTTTAAACAAATTTGGAGAGAAAATAAATCCTTTAGTGTGCAGAGAAAAAATCTCCCATCTTCATCTCATCTAAAATGGGAGCAAAAACAAAAATGTTGTATTTGTATTTTTGTTGATTGCTATTGAAAATAAATAAATAAATAAACAAATAAGTCCCCAGTCCTTACCCTTACTCTAACCTTAACCTAACCCTGACTCTAAAACTAAGTCTTAACCCTCAAATAGCCCTCTCAACTTGTCGTGTCCAACGGTTTGGTCTCCATAAAACTTATGAGTCCCCACAAGTGAGCTCGGTTCTTTGGACCCCATAGATACAGTTAAACAAACAAACGCTTTCCAACAATAATTGTTCTTCTTTTCTCCATCAGTCGATGATTATCAGCACGTGCCTCCACGTCACATGAATATCAGCACCTTGGACAGCAGCAGCCTCTGTCAGTACACTGCTGCCTGCTCACGGTGGATGGAGCTCAGCTCTGCTCTTCAGCTGCACGGAGGGAGGCGGGTTTTTTTTTTTATTATGGAAAACTATACTGAGTTTTTGTTTTTCAGCTGAAAGCCAACTGAAAATCAAGAAGCATCTTTGAGATCCTAGACTCGTCGCTGCAGCCTGCCATGCGAAGTGGCATTTTATTGTCCCACTGATTCACGCAGGCCATGATTTCATTTGGCGATGATGATGATGATGAAGTGCAGTTGTTTTTAACAACCCGGAAGGGCCAGTTGCAGTCTGTGTTTGTGCAGGAATCCATATCTATCATCCTCTCGCTCCTCCTGAGCTGTGGCGCAGAGATGGTCGGGGGAAAGCAGTTGCAAGTGGTCGAGAAAATGGATTTTTTCTATTGTTCGTCAGATTTTTTTTTTCGTATCTATCTCTAAGATGCAAGGTTACTGGATTGTAACTTTGTAACTGGGTCGTCGGTAAAGGTGTAGTGGGACGAAACCCGCTCGATGTAACAGCCAAAAAAAAAAACAAGGCTACAACGAAGAAGGAGAAGAAGAATAAGAAGAAGATAAGAAGAAGAGGAAACTGGTGAAATGATGGTGATGGATGCCACTGCGAGACAACAAAAGATGCACGCTTGTCACCTCGTGTAATTTGTTGTAGGAAAATGCTCAACTCAAATATAAATCGGCTTTAACTTTAGTTCTTAATAGGATTTATAGGCTATCAACCCCCCACAGACAGGCACACTGCTTCTCCGCCTGCAGAGGAAAAGACACCAACAACATTTTGCTGATTTAAAGCACCAAGTGGACCCGTTTGAACCTCGGGGATAGAAATAAACAACCAGGGCTGAAAATGTAGGCATGAGAGGATGCTGTTGGACTCCTCTGACTCTGATGTTGATGCCTCGCAGTTCGTGGCTCTCAGCCTCCATTGAATCCCGACAGAAAACGCCTCTATCCATGAAAAATAATCCTTCCCTATTGGCTGGATGGCGGTGCACATGCTATAACAACAGGATATGCAAAGAGCTATGGGCTGATCTAATAGCCTATCATGTTGTCCGCATGCTTTTTTGACCGAGATCTGTATTTTATTTAATAGGATGTGAACTGTCTGCTTGAATCAAGTGGTTCAGATGCCATAATAATTCTATTAGTAATAATAAAAAAAAAGTAATAATAATTAACAATGGAGCTGCCACAGTGGAGCTGAAGGCTGCTTTGTTGTGTCTGTGTAATACAGCTGCTGAAGGATGTTTAAGTATCGGATCCGGATGTTTTTCAATGAACTCAAAGTGTTGTTACTGATGCGATCTGGATCCAGGAGCAGGCGGACTGACACAGGCACAGACCCGGACACTCAGACCAGGATGAGAGGGCTCGCCATCGGCGGCTGTGGTTGGCCGCCGCTGAGTTGCTCTCACCGGGACGATGAGGAGGAATATTACGGCTCTGACCCCCGGCCACGCAGCCTGGCGTTTGAGGGAAATAATGATGCTGCTGGAGGAGCCAAAGCCCAGGAAGGAGGAGGGGAAGAAGGAGGAGGAGGAGTTGGAGGAGGCCTGGATGCTGCTTCCCTCCCGAGTCTCTCAGAGAGCGGGATGCGATCACCGCAGTGCCGGATCTGCTTCCAGGGCCCCGAGAAGGTAGGAAGTTAAATAATACAGGTAGGCCTGTAATAATGTGGGTGTGTGCTCCTTTAACAAAGAGGGTGAGCTGCTCAGTTGGACTCTGGTGCCCATGTGTCCAGGTTCCCGGAGCCTCAGCAGCACAGGTGCTTTCTGCTTCATGTGGCCACAAACCACGTGGTACTGAGCTGAAGAAAGCAGGTCACCAGGTTCATTCTCCACTGCTGTTGAGGGCAACAATACATAGAAATGGCCTCGTCGTGAAAGTGTCACAGTAAAATATGTGACTGTGAAAATTAATTCAGAAATCTTTGAGGAAAACAAACTCAGAAAAACACAATACATTAAAATGCAAACATCTGTTAAGACACTTAGAATATTTTGTACATTATATTGAGCTTGGTGCCAACCCTTTACAATTTAAAACCAGTTTTTCAGCATTAAAGGGGTACTTCAGCCACAGAGCTCAGTGGGGTTCCAGATGGATTCATAAAGAGTATTAGTTACAATTTCATAACCATCCAGAGGTAAACTCACCATGAGCAATGAGATTGTGAAATGATGGTATCCTGTAGATTCCACAAGTCTGTATGGTATCATTCACAATGTCATGGAGAAGTACTACAGTACCCACAATCCTAAGGTGTAACAGCAACATCTCATATTTATGTTAGACTGCAAAAACTAACAACAACCGCAAGGTGCTAGCATTCACACATGGTATGCTCATGTGAATGACATGACATGTAACTGAGCTTGCTCACTGATCTCTGGACTTTCATTACACTTCTTGGGGGCCTACTGGTTACTTCTGGAATCTGTGCAACTGCATAACTCACTCATAGCCAAGAACAGCTCTGGATCTGAGAAAACTGGACTTCTGCTCCTCCTCTTGGCTCCATTTTCAGGCTTTAGAAAATCTAGCCTGTAACGAGAGACGCTGGCCAATCACAGGCTGGTAAGATGGTTGTTTGTTGTTTGTTGTCCTTTGTTTTATTCTTTGCACCTTAAAAGGATTTATAATTATGCAAATCAGTCTTATAACTCATGATGAAGTTATGAGTCCTTATATGTCAATACCAAACTATTTCTGTAAGAAAACTCCAGAATGACTTATATAGACTAAAAAAGGCATTCAATCTATCACCAGTGATGTGAAAATAGCAGTGGGCAGACGAAGGGCATCAGTTAAGAATAGGCTGGAGAGAAGCAGGAGGAGCTTTTGTGAACCATTAAGTTCCTCGCAGTAATAGATTCAGCATCTGATGCACAAAATTAGGCTATTTTAAAAAAGCAATAAAGAAAAGTCTGTGAGAATGATTCCTCGACATAAAAGACATTTACACTCATTATTATTCAGAGGGATTTGAGTGAAGGAGGCAACACAAGTTCAATAACTTGCCGAGGGACTCTTCAGTAGGAACTGTTAATACAGGGATCAAACCTTTGATCATTCCTTCAGGCTACAGGAAGGTCACACAAAATACAACTTAATTGTGTTCTATGGAGGAGAACAGAGGAAGACGAGGCACAGAAAGTAAAATATTATTATCAAAAATGTTTACATCAGTCTCATCAAGTCTAAGATGTAGAAGGTCTGAGAGCATCAAATCCAGTGGACGAAATCAACCTTGAAGAGAGAGACTATGCTCGAGGTGTCAGAAAGTTTTGGTTTACCCTCCAGATATCCAACTAATTAAAGACCTCGCACATCACCTACAGTCAGACAGAAAATAAAGTGAGATGTGTGAGAGCGTTGTCAGTCCGAGGGCCTAAGGGAGTCTCACACTGACAACAAAAACCTGCGCCAGATGTCCTGTGATTTCTTTTGAGGCTACGGGAAAGTGACACGAGAGAAGAAAACTTTATCCAGATGAAGGCGTTAAGCGGCAGATAATGAAATGTATCAAAACAAGTATATCGTGTAATCTCCCTTTATTACATTTTGATTCATGAGTTGAACGGCTGCAGTTCAAGATGTAAAGGCATGTGTATCCTTTGACAGCAGCAGTGAACATATCAGCCACTGAAATGTGCCTTTCAAGTCAGCACATAACTATGATGCTTGAAATATCTTTGTAAAAATAGGCAATGTGTCGTTTTTATGCCCTAATTAGCTGAAATAAAGTAATCAACTGCCGAACGTTTTTCTCTGGAATTCTGGCCAGCATTGCTTCCAGTTATTTCTGCAAGTGTGACAAATTTGGAGCTGATGATTGTTCCAAAAATCTTATCCCAAATGTTCATCTGGACTGAGATGTGGTGAAGCCAAATGCAATCAGCTGAATTCAGTGTCCTTTTTTGTTAAACTTCTCACAGAGTTTAAGTATAATTGTGAAAAACCTTTTCCAATGCTGTCATGAACTGCAAAGAACAGAACTGAAAAACGAAGTATACCCCAGGCACTTTACCCAAAAGTGTGGATCAACCTCACACAGATTGCAACATAATCAAACTCAACAGATTGTGTGTCCTCAGTGTGTTCTGAATGAGAGAGAAAAAATCTTAAGGATTCAATTGAAGGGAAAGTTTTGAAAATCACCTACATTTTCCTACCAAAAATGCCTTTTTAATACAGGCTTTTTCTGTGAAAAAAGGGTGAAACTGACACTAGTTTATATAAATGTTGGCATTGATTAACATAAATATAAACCAAAATAGCTGAAATATCACTTAAAATTGTGCTTTCATATCAGTTTCAAAATATTTGTGGCTGCCAAATCAATATAAATGTTGGCAATGTTTTTTCAGTGATTTCATTGCAAAGATGAAAAAGATGGGGAAAAAATCCACCCAGTTTAGAATTTTCTTTTGCATTTACACTGTACTGTGTCCAACTCTATGTCTCACGTGAAACACTGTTTCTGGTTGATTGTGGGCAGAACTGAACACTTTGTGTGGACATCAGACAAGAAAATATACAATTTTCAATATGGGCAGCATTTGGAAATTGTAGTATCACCAATTTCAGCATTTTTCAATACTTTCTCCCACTTGGATTTCTTAAGGCTTTTGAAGTGTCATATTTATGAGACCAGAACAGTTGAAGGAGTTTCTGCTGCAGTTTGTTTGGGGTCATGTCACATAATGCCCGTGCTAATACCGAATCCTGACTATGTTGTGCTACTAATGGAGACAATTACACGTTGTGAGGTTGAATGATGCATGTTTATCAATGACAGAGAAACTTAAAGAGTGATCAGTTCTTTGGTTCATATCCATCCATATTAGTGCACCAAGTCGAGTACAACTATGTGAGAGAGTTGGTTTTAGAGTTAATTCTATCAAATAATTGATAATATTGAATACACCCTGTAAAACAGACCAACATCGCACAATCTCAGAACAATTGTGGTAAAAAGTGCAGCTTTGGTTTGTTCCAATTTACTCAAAAGAAGTATAAAAATAGCAGTCGATCGGCAATGAAGTGCAACCAGAGACAATGAGGCTCAGAGTGGAAAAACACTGACTGGACCTGTGGATTGTAGAGAGGAGATGAGTTATCTTCATCACACTTTAGCTGTAACAAAACCAGGCCCAATTTTGACTGAATCATGAAACATCAACGTACAGATTCAGCAGACTTATTAAGATGTTGCAGTTACCAAAGCTTTAATATCAAGACAGAATTAAGGTTTACAAGAGAGATACATACATTATAGATGATAAAACAATTGTGAAATACTGTTGCATTTGTGACATACCCTTTCATCATTTTATGCAATTTTTCATCATTATTTTACACATAATTATCATTATTAATGTCCCTTTGAAATCCTTTCTCTCTCTGACAAATATAACTAATTAACACTGGAGACAGGATAGCACATTGGCTTTCAGTTTATCAAAAATAGACTAATACTGTACTATTAGAAATACCCAAAAGGTGTTGGGTAACAAGAAAAAAAAGATAATAAGATTTGTCATTTAACATTCACATTTTGTCTTAATCTATCATCAAGTTCATAACATTAATGCACCAAATTTGACCCAAATTTACCTTTTAGTGTAATACTTTATTCCTCAAAATTTACTTTTCTTCTCCGCAATATCATTCTTTCTAAATGTACTATCTCAATTGCATACGTACAGTATAATTTCATGTTGTGTATATTCTGTTGGTGCTTGGTCCAAGCTATTATGTGTCTTTTTAATGCCTTGTCAGCTTAGCAGACAGTCAATTAAATAGCCTCAAACAATAAGATACCTTCAGTAGGTAAAACATGACTGTAACATTGTCAGGGCTTGGGATTTCCAAGTTGGACTATTCATGAAAAAAATCTGTCTTTTCTTTACTGTCATCTTCACCAAATCAAATCTTCTAACTGGCAGATTCAATAACAGTTTCAACATGCAGCTGCTCTCTGTGTCCTGCAGGGGGAGTTGTTGAGCCCCTGTCGCTGTGATGGCTCTGTGCGCTGTACCCACCAGTCCTGCCTTATCCGCTGGATCAGTGAGAGAGGCTCCTGGAGCTGTGAGCTTTGCTACTTCAAGTACCAGGTCCTGGCCATCAGCACCAAGAACCCGCTGCAGGTAGGCCACAGCAGCCAACGACCCCTCATAAGATACCGGGGACCCCCCTTATGTTTGTCCCTTGGAATAATTTGACATAGTTTATTTTTTACACTTCTATACTCTTTGGTGTGTGAAAGAACAAACAAAAGAAACGTATTAGAAAAATGTCAGACACAGATTAAAAATATTTGCACCATCTCAGCACAGAGTACAACACTGCAAATGACAACATTATTTTAGCTGCAAGTAACGCCACCTAAACAACATTTCAAAAGCAAAATCAAGAGAACAGAGCTAATTTGAAGCACATTTCATAACATTCAAACACATACATATCAAGAGATAGCCCATGCATAAGCTACATGAAATGAAAATTGGCTTTATCACCTCATTGGTGAGACACTACAGGTGTACAAGGCTCAACAGCGATGTCTCTTTCTACTCTTTCCAGAAATCATGACGCAGTTACTCAAGATAATCCACAGACTTTGTTGTGAGCAGTTTCATGTAGGAACTACTTTCTTTATATGGTAGAATCTGTGACTCGGCTCTCAACAAGGTCTAGATGGAAAAGTAGCATTACAAGTATTTTTGATTTAGGGGTGAGCTGTCCCTTTAAAAAACTAAAAAATATATCTATTTTTTTATACTATGACAAATGAATGTGAAAACCTTTCATGGATCCCCTGGCACAGCACCACACTTTGCTATTCAATTGGCTACAGTACTGTGGTATAAACAATTAAAAGAGCTATAAGCTATGTGGCAGAAAGCCATTTACTTTGCCAGATTTGACTGGCAGAAAAGCATAGTTATAAAATTTGCTGTCATTGATCATAAGGTGAATGTAATGATATACAGCAGAGGTCATGTACTGTTTACATTACATTTACATTATTTACATTAGCATCACCACAGAAACATTTCGGACTCATTCTGTCCAGTCAACAAGAACTGATTCCCAACAAGAAGCTCATTACTTTCACATTGCTGTTGGCAGACAAAGAGCGAGTAGCTTGTCTCAGTCTCCACTAAGCTATTTATACTATTGTTTTATGGACAAATGGAGAAGAAGAAAGTAATGAGGACTTATAGGAAGATGCCAGGAACACATTTATGAGACGCTGCACATTTCAAAGAGCTGGCACATGATTTAGCCAAAGTGTGTGGCACATGGACAGTAGACAGACAGACAGTATCACCAAATGATCTCAGCCTCTGAATGCTGGAACAGAGATATTATCAGATAAAATGCTCGTTCCCTCAGCTGCAAGACAATACTTTTCGTCTCTGAATGAACATTATGAATAGAATATTTTTGGAGAATTGATTTGAAATGGCTTAATTCATTCTCTAATTTACTTTATTATAGGTATCTGTATAATGTCTTTATTTATAAGTGGACTGTTGTGTGCATACTGTAGTTTCATTCATCTTAACAAGCTGCTGGGATTACAATAACTTTTTTTCGTGATATATTTGTCTCTTGAAACTATTTGCTTAATGTGAAAATTAAAACAGAGCCTTCTCAAACCAGTGGCAGAATGCATGCTTTTTAAAGACATAAAATAAAAATGAAATATTTCAATGGATAGTTCGAATTATTTGAAGTGGGGTTGTTTGAGGTGCTTATCGACAGTCAATGTATTACTTACAGCAGGTGGCTGTCATCACACCCCCACATAGGAGAAGCACAGTGGGGCACCAGCATGGAAGCTAAAGAATAAAGTGCGGTAGACAGACAGACAGCAGCCAAATGTATTTTAGCCATGTGAAAAAAATGTCTGAAAAAAACAGTTTAAGTGTATGCTTTATTTAGAATATTTTCACTGCTATATTTTGCTGTCAGATGACCTTTTTTGACAGGAAACCACTGTTGTGTAAGCCAACTATCACTCTCTCCAAACCAACCAAAATCTATAAGTGAAATCAGTTATTTTACCTCACAGATGCTGGTTAGTATTATTGTGTGACTTTGGTCAATCTGAACAATCCTCTTGAAATAACAAAGTCACACAATAACATAAACAAACTAACCAGTTGAGGCAGCAGTAGTTCAGTAACTCCCATGTTCTGTGAGGTAAAATTACAGATATTTCCCATGGAGTTCGGTTGGTATGGAGAGAGCAATATTTGGCTTATATAACAGCAGTTTCCTGTCACAAAAGACTGCCTGATAGCAAAGTAAAGTGGTAAAAATATCCTAAATATAGCATACACTTCAATTGATATTGATTTTTTTAGGATGATCTTATTTGAAGTGGCTGAAATACCTTTTGTTGCTGACCATTGCTTAGCTGTCCGAGCTTGTGCCCGTCTCTGTTTCTCCTAACTGGGTTTGTGCTGTAGTATCTCATACAGCACCACCTGAAATAATCTGAACTACCCCTTTAAGAGAGACATGTTTATGCCATTTATCCTGCAACAGATAAGCAAGACAAGTGTGCTGGAGTTCATTATTGACTATTCTCAGTTCAGTTTCAAAGCAGCATATTGCGAATCCCACTGATTACACTCTGAAGCTACAGAAGACATTTGGGAAATATGTGTTGAGATGAAACATGGCTATTTGAATGTGTGGTGTTCTTTAGAGGGACATTTTTGTGCAGCAACTCAATTTACAAAGATTTTCTCAAACCCCAAACTGTTACAGCATCTCACATAATTGAGAAGCATTGTGCACCCACGAGGTCTACAGGGTTTCAGTCCATTTCTGTTCCTCACTCTGTCTTTTCTAGTGGCAGGCCATCTCTCTGACTGTGATTGAGAGGGTGCAGATTGCAGCCATTATCCTGGGTTCTTTGTTCCTCATAGCCAGTATCTCCTGGCTGGTGTGGTCCTCTCTCAGTCCTTCAGCCAAATGGCAGCGACAGGACCTTCTCTTCCAGATATGCTACGGCATGTATGGCTTCATGGACATCGTTTGTATAGGTAAGACACCCACACAGAGGCCGTCGTGTTAGTTCACAGGTGGAAGCACTAAATCTTAAATGTCTATAATTTCCTCAAAATGCCCTGGAAGGAGCAATGTAATTTGGTTCTATTTACCAGAAATATAGAGATGTTCTTTAATGGTATACTTAAACTTCACTTAATTCCAGTGATTCCACTCCCAATCAAGAGAGTATTTTAGTCAGTACATAACAGGTCAGCTGAGCATGCAAAAGCAAGAAAATAACTAAACATATATAAAGAGCAATGTTTCTAATAATAAACGTATATTTGGGTTTAAATAGAGCAGTTCCTTCAAGGAAAATCCTATTTTAACCTATAACTAGTACCAAAATATTTTTTTCCCCCCAGGAAATCATCATGCCTGGGAAATCATTAGTAAATTAAAGAGACAATTTGGCTTTCAATTAACACGACTTTAACTCACCTTATTAACTAAACTAATTGTCTGCAGAGATGTTAGAGGCTCTGTGTGGCTACTTATTCACAGCAGGGCTTTGAGCTAAATGCTAACTTCAGCATGCTACGATGCTCTCAATGATGATGTTAAGATGCTGAAATTTAAGACTTACCGCACACTAACAAATGTGTTTTTTAAACTGTAAACTAAATGATATCACTTTACTGTGATGAAACACATCAATGATGGTGTTAATTTAGACATTTCTTAATTTTGTTTATAAAAAACTGCATTTTACGGTTTGAAAATGGTTCAAAATGCCACCCAGTGGCTTAAAATCATCCTGCCTTATAAGGCCAATGCTGAGATAGAGCCAACCATTTGGGACTGCGCTACATCATGAAATTTATATTTTTTTAAAAAGGATGTTGAGGTCGAGACTCATCATTCATAAGAGTTTAAGCTATTTTTGTTAACCTTCTACTTAGTTTTTTTTTTGTTTCCATTTTGCTGCTTTTGACGGCTGTAGAGACAGCACCAGACTATGACAGCAGGGCGACATTGTACTGACACTCTCCCACAGACACACAGACAGAGCAACCTCTCTGCAGGCTCTCTAAGCCGCTACCATTAGACTTGACTAGCTACAGCACAGGTACAACACAGAAACGTTTTCAAAAAGAGTCACAAATGTGTTTTTAGTGACTGTCAAAGCTCCAGCAGGTTCTGTGTCTCCACTGCTTCCCTGTATTTCCAGTGTTGCAGACACAGAGAGCCTGACAGCAGCTGTCCCCATGGTTAGTTAGCTCCAACTACTAGCTGAGCAGTGATGTACTCTCTGGTTGCTGTTGTACACCTCAGCCTGCCCCCTCCTCAACATCTTGCCCGCTTTTTTAGCAATTTTCAAAATTATGCAGTGGGTGGAGTCAGGCTGAGACCAGTTTTTTTTTTTTTCATTACCAGAGTATTTCAGAAAGGGATATTTTGTCCTAATGATGGTGCTGCATGACGAGTCAGCAGACCACCAAAGTTATAATGATTCATCCAGAGGGAGAAGCCAATTTCATGATGTCCAACAGGAGACATGTCACTCAAAACCAGATTAGAACCTCATGGTGGCACCAGATGAAAAGACACCAAATTTCAGGACAATCCATTTAATGGTTGTAATGATACTGATGATACTAAAAAAAAAAAAAAAGTCAATGTGATGGTGGTGCTATAGAAGAAAAGTCGGATTCATCCTCTGGAACCCATGAACGTCTGGCAATCCATCCAATAGTTGTTGAGATGTTGCAGTCAAAGTAGTCGATCAACCAACAGGAGGATCAACAACTTAATATGTTTTCTTATTTTTGTATTTACCGTAATTCGGTGTCTGGCTGAAAAGCATATTTTAGATAGTTTACACATAGAATTCATACAGTAATTTGTGGAATACATCTATGTGCATTTTTGTAAGTGAAATAATACATTTGTGCTGCGTGAGTGTATTTGTTGTGCTCTGTCTCTACCTCTTTTTTTCCTTGTGAACGGATTTTCATCAACACGTGTTTCTCACCAAACAGACCAAAATATCCACATATTTTTTTAAATCTTTTTATTTCTGAGTTCTTATGGTCCTGATTAAGTCTGTACCTTCTGTACCTGTTAGTACGTCCTGATTCTGATTGAACAAACAACTGTTTGTCTATATGTAACCCTGTTTTCTCCCCTACCCTTTGTGCTTTTTGCCCAGGCCTTATAATCCATGAAGGGTCGTCTGTTTACCGGATCTTTAAGCGTTGGCAGGCAGTGAACCAGAAGTGGAAAGTGCTGAATTACGAGAAAGCAAAGGACTTGGGTGACCCCATCAGTTCCAGCAGTAAAGGTCGTGTTGAGAGGAACTCTGCTCACACTGTTACAGCGGACAGTGGGCGCAGGGCGAGTCGACATGTCAGGACTATTCTCCACCACCACTGTGGCTATACTATTTTGCACATCCTCAGCCAGTTAAGACCCAACAACCTGCACCGTGCCAACCAGGAGGTGGTCATGAGGGTGACCACTGTATGAGGCTGGCTCATACAGACAAAATGCTCCCATGTTTGAGGAGTATTTGATTGGGATTTAATTTTAAACAAATCCTAATCTTCCACATTAACACTGCCGTTAACTTCTAGTCTCATATTTTGCTCGCACATTTTCTCTGAGCTCAAAGTGGACAATGAGAAATATTTCTCAGGTTTGAGCAAAGGGAGAGCGTTGCAGTTCAATCTGAGTCTTTAAAGATGAAGACTGTGACAACATGACAAATAAAAAAGTTAACATTTTGAAAAACAAAAAGCTTTGATTCTTAAAGCTATTGACCTTTTTTTTTTTTACCACCATGACCAATGTTACAAAATGTCATTGAGCTGTTTGTTTTGCTTTTCTTTCTAAAGAAATAATAAAGTCAATGTTTGGATTCGACTCTATAATAGAGAGTTTGATGGTGAAAGTGATTGTGCTCCTGTGTGACAGTGGCCCCAACTCCACCTAAGACCCCCCCCCCCAATTCAACGTACCCCTGAGGGTCCACCACAATAGATTTTCACTTGAAGCAGCACTGATGGATGAGACATTAAAAATCCTGATAAAACTTTGAGATGTGACACAATTGCTTAAAATATACCCTTAAAGTACATTTCATGTTTTGTAATAAAGACTTTGTTGATCTCAAAGGAAAACTTTGTGTTTTATTGGATATCTGGTGAATCTTTAGCAAATGTGTCTTGAAAAGATGTGACACTTTTGATATATGCAACCAAGTTATTATAGTTTTGTATTCTTCCTTAGTTTTTATTTTTAGTTTGCGTTTTCAATTCAGTTGGTTTCAGTTAGTTTACAGAATAGGATGGCAAGTTTAGTTTTTATTGTTTTAAAATGCTTTGTTTTATTTTGGCTTTTATTATTTCCAGTATTAGTTTTATTTGTTATTTTTAATTAATTAATAAATTTGTATATTTAATAATATGGGCATATTTTTGGGGTTTTTGCATTTTGGGTTGATGAAGTGTCCTGAGCACGGCAAAATAATGAGAAAATAAGGAAATGCAGGCAGACGGCATCGTCTCTGCAGATGCAGACATCATACACTTCTACTGGGTCATCAGTGATGATTGAAAGACATTATGTTAATGTGACTCCATACATGATTTCTTAGGAAAATGTTGTAAATTATGTTTTTAAGCACACAATATCATTTCATTTAGTTTTCTTAAGTCTACTTATTATTTTATTTCTGTTAACTAAAATGTTTTTAAGACCTAGTTTTAGTTTTTAGTTTTAGTTATCTATAACAACCCTGATGCGTGCAAATTGGATTTTTTTCTGTTGGGATCACACAAATCAAATAAATAAACCTGATGATGCACAAATATTTATCAAAAAGAAACCAAAAAACAAACAAACAAACCTTTGTCTCACCTGATCAAACACTGGAAGATTTTTGTTAAACTGTTCGCTCTATATTATTCAAATGTCTTCAATGCCTGTGGTCCCTGACCTTTTCTGTTTGTGATCCCTAAAATAAAGCCATATGTGCAGGTGACGCCCCAGCACAGGTCTTACTCATGTGTGTGGACATCAGCACACGTTTTACCTCAGAACAACAGACGTGTTTTTTATATTTCCTTTCTCATCCCTTTAATCATTGTGTGATCCATCATATTTATCATAGGATCTCTAGGGGGGTCTGAACCCCACAGGTTTGGAAACCACTGTTTTATTCCATTCAGATATCATTGTTAGGATACTGCATCATTCCATATTATGAAATCCCAAAATGAATATTGTGGCAATTTTTTGCATTTCAGTTTAAATCTATACCCCCAGGATAACCTCACTTATCTCATTGTAATATGAGTATGTGGTGCTAACGTGATACATACAATCAGTGTTAGGATAAATAATACAGGGATTAGTCACAGCTGTACTTCATGTAAAAAATGTACATCTGAAAATTGTTTCAGCATTGTAATATAAGTAAAGGTATTGCGTGAAAAAATGGTTTGACGGATGAGACAAAGGGAGAGATTTTATGTTTGTCAAAGAGAATAAAAAAGTAAACCTTCAAATAAGAATAGTAATGTTATTCTACTGTTTTTATTTATTATGTATGATAATGATTGTGTCTCTGCAGGGATTTATGTTTCTTTGAAGAAGTTATTTGTACAAACCAGTATCCAGTCAGATTCCTGGAAGCAAAATCAAATAACACAAATCCTGAGTTTAAACATCCAAAGAACTTTGTCACATGTCATTTCCCCCGTCTCCATTCACTGTCAGCTAAAAATAAAGAAAGAATTGATAAAAAGCCTGAATGAAAATGTACTCATATCCTGTTAGTTTACAGTTTATTTACAAAACTGTGTCTCAAAAATGTATAAATCTCACAACCATGGTTAGAGAGAGAGAATGAGATACAGCTCAGTTTAGAGCAGACAGTCTTCTCTGCATCTATAGACATAAACACGTCTCTCATAAAGACTGACACCAGGAGGGAGCTATAATGTGTCACGACATCCTCAACAGAGTGCAGTTAGACGAATATTAGAGTTGACTCGGAGGACACCCAGAGGGAACTGCAGCATCTCCATCTGACAGACAACACTGAGAGAATTATCACTGGCTGTGTGGCTGTTTGGACACTAAAAATCATGAGGTGAAGTATATTTTATGATCCACTGGGGAAATGTCACACATTTTCAGGACAAGGGGGGATAGAATGTCTTCAGTAAGTATGAAAAAACCTTGGGTTATTTTCTGCTGTATTCCCCAGACTATGTATTCTTAGTGTTTAACTGTTGCTGGGCTATATTTTCTATAGCTGGTAATAGTGGTATTGTGATTGTTGGTACTTGTTGAATGCATGTGGTACATAGTGTTGTGTTGCTGGGTATGTGAACTGTACACGCACTGATGCTCTGCACAAATGAAGTTCCTAACGGAAAATAAAGTTCTTTGAATTGAATTGAATCATTTCATTTTATTCTGTTCACAGCCAAACAATAAAACACACAAGGCCTACATTTATCTGATGGCTGTACTTTGAATCAGTTTTACTTTGCTGATACATATTTTAAACACAAAACATTTAGTGATACAATTCACACCTTAGCAATTAAACTACAGAATAGTAGGCCCTATTAATTATTTAAAATACATACAATATCAGTTCCCAAGCTGGACAATTACGAAGATAAGTATGACAGTATGAAACAAGAAAAAAAGTCTTCTACTTAAATTTAGATTTATTTTCCTAACTTTTATTGTTTGTTTGGTTTTGTCTTTCTTTCCTATCACACTTTTTTCTCTTAATTTGACCTCTAAACTAGAATTTAACTCCAATGTGAAGTTCTTGAGAACATATGGATCAGTGGTGTATTCTGACACAAATTGGCCTCCCTTTCAGGCAGATAGGCATTCAATTTTTAGTAATCAAAAGATGGATTTTTAGCAGAGTTCCCCTTTGAACATAACGATACCATTCCAAAATTAGATACTAGGACATTGTTTTAATTGTATTAAAACATCTGCTACTCAAATTAAACAATCTGATCATGTAAAATTACTATTGAACTGATTACAACTCATAGAACATAATTTGTGATAAGAAGCCACCAGTAGATATGACTGTCTTTTACAATAAATAATATAACACAGACAGAAGCATTTGTAGCTACATAGTAAATATCCTTTTATTTTTAATAGTTCAAGTATTGCTCATACTTTAAGCCAAATTTAAATTTAAAATTAAATTAAAATTAAATTGAATTAAAATTAAATGTTAAAAGTTAAATGTAGGACTATAATTGTGTTGGTGTATATTCGCATTGTGGGGTTCAAACCAAACGAGGTGTAGCGAGAGACAGAAAGACAAATAGATAGACTAAATAATGTAAACAAACACTAAAGTATAACGTAGCTGTTTCCAAACCTGGCAACCCCGAAGACGCTTGTTGATGACGTAAAAGCGTCGCGACTCACAACCGTTGTTAAACTATCTGGAAACAAACGTGACTGGTGTTGAATCGACATTGAGAAGTGGAAACTTGAGTTAATTTAATAATTAAGTGAAAAACTAGATATTTTCTGTATTGACGTTTTTATTTGAGTCCAACATGAGTTCGTCGATGCCGCAGAAGCGTTACTACAGACAGAGAGCCCATTCAAACCCGATGGCTTACCACACGTTTGATTAGTGAGTGACGATGTCTACTGTATATGTCCTAGTTTAATACCCGCAGTTAAACTTTCTGTCACTGCCTGCTAATGTTAAGAGTGTCAGCCCCCGATGTGTCTTCATAAACGTAGAAGTTGACAAGAAAGTCAAGTAGCTGCTAACATAACTCTGGTGGTTTGTAGCCATGTGGAAAGTTTTGTTTTTAGTCTCCCTTCTGTCTTCTTTCTGCAGTAAAATACAACATTTTCCCAGAAACACCGACCCTCTGTATACTGACAGCTGATTTCATATTTCCTCACTATAAAGTCATTCGTAGCATTTAACACCTCCTCTTCTCTCCTCAGCCCTGTGTGTCCAGAGGAAATGGACTGGTCCGAGCTGTATCCACACTTCTTCCCTGGTAGTCCCTCAGAGAAGGAGACCCCCCAAGTAGAGTTTGCAGACATTGGATGTGGATATGGGGGGCTTTTAGGTAGGGTTATGCCAATGATCTGATCACCTACGGTTCTCACAGTTCATAGTTTTGCTCTGTATTGACTTTGTGTCTCCTTCGTTCATGTCTCTGTTTTTGTCTTCACCTTCTCCCAGTGGAGTTGTCTCCACTCTTCCCAGACAAGCTCATCCTGGGTCTGGAGATCCGAGTTAAAGTGTCAGATTATGTTCGGGATCGTATCCAGTCATTGCGGGCCTCAGAAGCAGGAAGTTACCAGAACATTGCCTGCCTTCGCAGCAATGCAATGAAGTACCTCCCCAACTTCTTCTCTAAAGGACAGGTAGGTGTGTGTGTGTGTGTGTGTGTGTGTGTGTGTGTGTGTTTGCTGCTATGTGATAACAGAACAGATTGGAGCATATCTTGCTCCTTATTAGATGCTGGGATGCTTCATTCACTCACTAATGAGGAGTCCCTCCAAGAACTTTTTAGTCTGGAGTAGATAATTTACTGATGACAGTAAGTTAAATATCTTTTGGTTGTGGACAAATGGGTTTTAGAAAACACTAATCAACATTTTTTATAATAAAAAAACAAATTGATTAATTGAGAAAATAATCAACAGATTAAATGATAATGAAAATAATCATTTGGTGCAGCAGTTGATTGAAAGACAGACAGGTAATCGATTAATCGTTTCAGTTGTTTTTCAAGCAAAAATATCAAACATTTGCTGGTTCCAGCTCCTTAAAAGTAAGATTTGCTGCTTTCTTTTGACATTATTGGTAGTAAATAAAGAGTCTTTGGGTTTTGGGCTGTGGGTTGGACAAAAGAACACACACACCAAAAGAGCTCCGGTTCCACACATTTATTGGCGTGATGTTTCGAGCTATAGGCTCTTCCTCACACTGCCAAAGTCTGAGCAGTCTGAAGAAGAGCTTATAGCTCAAAATGTCTCACCAGTTCAGATATTCTTGTGATCCAGCACCCAACCCATGGGGTCTGGGATGTGCGTGCCTTTTTCACATTGTTTTTCATAAATTTCCTCTTTCACGTCATCTTGTATAAATGTTAACAGGTTTTTCCCATCCTAAATGTTGCTGTATCGCTTTAAATATATGTTATAATATATAGGATAATGCAGTGGAATGATGTTACTTCAGACGTAATGTATCCTGCACTCCCTTAAATACCAGTCACATTCTGAAATCTACAGCATAAATCAATGTATTTTTATATTTCATTAATAAAAATTCAATCTAAAGGAACATATTACTGGATGTGACAACCATGTATATTAGATTATAGTGGTGTAACAATCCATCAATCTGGATCCATGTATCAATTTAATAATCAGCGATCCAATATCATCAATGCAAAGTGAAAACATTGTTCTCTGTCATCACCTTTAAAGGTGCAATATACAACATTTAGCCTCACTAGATGTCAGCAGACAACTATTTGCTTTGTGAAGATATAGAGGAGTAATGATGTCCAGAGCAGAGAATGAAGTCACACTCCCTCTGTGTGTGTTACTATTAGAGCTTCTCCATTTATTTTATCAGGAGACTGCACAAAATGGCAGCTGCCTGGTTACAATTTTTCTCTCATCACAGCTAAACAGTACACTAAACTATGTTTCTGAAAACATTTTAGGGGAGTAATATAGACTTTATGAATAGGACTTACATAGGATAGTTTGTCTGTTCAACATTATCACCATGAACATCAGACTAAAATACTATAGTGCTAAAATATAGTAAAAAAAATACCTCACAGTTTAATCAACCAACTTGACTAAAATATACACTAAAGATACCAGAAACAAAAACAGGATTGTGGGGCAGTAATATTGGGCTCATCTGCATATCATCTCAGCGTTACTACAAACAAATACTGCAGTCAGAGCTGAAACTGACTTCTCACTGCAAGAATGTAGTGTGTGCGATCTTGAAGCAGAGTTTGCACTTTGTCGGTCATGTAAAATGTTTGTTCCTTCTCCCTTAACATTACAACTCAGCACAGATAAACCAGCAACGCTTCAGTCGGGTGAATAGCTTGTTAACATTAGCGAGAACAACATGGCCAGAGAAGCCAGAGCCAAGCAAAACGAAGCTATAACGTAATCCTCATTGGAAACTGCGCTCTGTAAAAGTAAGTGCACTAAAAGTGCTTGGTTTTGCCAGTGACAGGCTCAGATTTTTTATTTTAAGCACCTGACAACACTCTGAAAAGGCTCGCTACAGTGCGAGACCTTTTTTAAAGAGTAGGATCATTTATGTTTAACCATAAATAGCTGTATTGTTGCTCTCCCCAAACTTTCCCAAAGAAACCATAATTTTGTCATCGTAAAAGACACTTCATTCAAACTGGACAAAATAAAACTCCCCAAAAATGTTGTCTCTGTTTATCTTCCCGCTGCTCCAACAATCACCAACTCTGGTTGTTTTGTTGAAGTTCACCATGTTAGATGTGACAATATCCTGCCAAGGGATTAATTGCTGTTAAGAATTTAACTGAAGAATTTAAACTGATTAAAAATGTATTAATTGATAATAATTAGTAGTATAGGAATGGCTGTAATTGTGCCTCATTTGATATTGTTTTGTCTGGTCGAGCCATTTGTTGAATAATGACACTTATCCTTCAACTTAAAATGAGGGGGGAAAGTAAAAATGAAAATGAGGGAAATTTTTTATCTTATTAATTACCCATGATTCCATGACCCTGATTCTGGTTGCACACGCCATTTCTCCACGCTGCTGCTCTGATGTCCGAACTCTCTCTCGCTCCTCTCCCGATATTTTCACATCTAACGCAGTTAATAAAATATAAAATAAAACATTTATTTCAGTCAAACACTCAGAATAACAATCTGAGCCTGTAAGTGGCAAAAACACGTCGGGATAATGTGAGTACAGTGAACAGGTTATTGTTGCGAAATAATAACAAGATAATAATAACAAGATGATGACGTGTGGGGGGTATATATGGCAATAATGACTCGATCACTGTACATTATCCTGCTTGTTACTTGCAACTGATTAAACAAAATCAATAATTTGACACAAAATATTAATTTAAAAGGGATATTGATTTAAAAATGATTTTATTTCCAGGGTTTCCCCCAGCAAAGGTGGTAGGCCCTGTGGCAAGTATCTTTTGACGTGGGCTGGCAGGCAAGTGTCTTTTTTGACTGGGTCCCAGTTTCAGCCTGGGCCAGTGACAGATATAATATTTCCCAATGTTTAGGCCTGGTGCAGGGTCAACTCAGGCCTGGGCTTGTAGGACACTAGGGGAAACCCTGATTTCTCTTCCAGAGTCTAAGAGTCTATGATCAGAACTGCATCCATAATAATGGTCTGTTCTTCACAAATAATGTTGTAAAATGCTGTAATTGACCAATCAGAATCAAGTTTTCAACAAAGCCATGTAATAAGCACTTCAGGTGGTTGGATTTTGAGGGTGCACATAGCCCATAAGGATTACCAGTAGCTTTTTTGGTATTTTAACTTCTGCCAGCGGCAGCGCTCTCGTCCAGTACTGGACCACTTTAAAAAATTGTTGTCTCCATTAGTCACTTAGACACAAATGTGGGAAAATAGGGTCCAGGTTGAAAAATACCAAGGTTACTGTTTAATATATGTAGAAATAACACGTATATGATGTTAATTTAAACTAAATTGGAACTCGTATACACAAGGCCTGCAGTTCTCTGCAGTTCTGTAATAGCTCATCCGGCTGGCCGTTAAATTAAAGCTGACAGTCTGTCCTGGCACTGCCAAGGTAATAAGGCCAATCATTTCTGACTTAAATTAATTATAATAACTTTCCTCATGTTTAACATATGGACTGAATTAATTTATTCAGATTGCTCAATAAATCCAGGATTTCACAACAATGGGGTCATTGACCGACACGCAAGGCATCGCATCAGCTGAGTATAGAGCGGTGCATGACGGCATTTATCCGTTCCAATTAGCTGCGGTAATCTATGACTTGTTGAAACTTGCATTAGTTTACACAGTGGGCTTAGTGTACCAGGGTTAATTTGGGTAATTTGGATTAGAAACTTCACCTCAAATGCCCTGAGCGAGTATAAACCGAGAAACGAACACAGGGGGGCAATTGCTGTAACACTGACACATTTATGGATGCAGATTATATTGGTGTTTCATGTAAAAACACATATATTGATTTAATTTATTTTTAATTTATATTTCTGGTCATTTCAAATAATACAACCATTATTTGTACAGCTGCGACAAGCTGAGATTGGAAATGTTTGAGAGGAAAGAGAAATTTGGCTTGGTTTTGTATTAAGCTGCTATATTTTGCAGCCAAGCGGCACTCCAGTCAACTCGTTCATAAACTGTATCTCTCGATCTTTTTATTCATTCAGCAGAGGTGAACTTTTCTCCAGCTGCACCTTCCTTTAGTAGTAGTTGTCCTCTTTGCTCGTGATTAGAAGAAAGATTTTTCCAAGTGTCAGAAATAAACGACCACCCAGACTCGTTCTCAAAATCTAGTACCAATCCTTCTCACATGCATGATGTGTTTCAAGTGTTGAAACAGCAAATTCAAAAGACCTGAAATACTTTTTTTCCCCTCTTCTTCTTGGTATGTTTTGTAACCCAAAAGTAATTCAATGTGTTAAGGTTTTTCCGTCTTCCATCAGCAGTGAAGTGGCCCCTGAGGCGGCAGCAGTCCCCAGTGATTATCCCCACGTCTTTCTGTCTATACCTGACATTATTTATTTTATCTAATAAAAGGTTACTGGAATGGTTTTTAATTTATCAGCCAGACTAATATCAATGGAGCCTTCACTCGTACACTTGTCAAAGACAGAGACATGGAAAGAAAAAAAAATCAAGGAGGGAAATTCCAGTTTTGCAATCCACAGTGCTTAAAAACCAACCACAAAATATAATGGGGGCCACATTTAAAGTGATGACATTCATACATTTTAGAGCTAGAGTATCAAAGTGGGTAGAAATAGAGGGTTTGTGTGGGAATGACAGCAAGTAATGACTAGAGTTTTGTAAACCCCTGTGTTTATTTTACAGTTTCTGACCTTTCTTTGCTTTCTTTCAGCTCAGTAAGATGTTCTTCCTCTTCCCTGACCCTCACTTTAAGAAGACAAAACACAAATGGAGGATCATTAGTCCCACACTGTTGGCAGAGTATGCCTACACACTGAGAGTCGGGGTATGTACATAACTGAAACTTGCTAGTCAATCAATAGTTATTTAAACTGCTGAATTTTTTATAATTTTTTATTTATCAAGGAAAACATTAGTTTAACCCTCCCAATCACTGGTTTAAGCTTGAGCACATATATTTTATTGTAAACAGAATGTTTTTGGGTTTTAGACTGTTTGTTGAAAGAAATTTGAAAAGTTCCTTGAAAGTTTCTGTCTTTTTAAGACTAATGTATAATGTAATGTAATATCTCTTGGTACTTTCCAACATTCTCTCACAATGGTGGCCAGAAGCACACTTAATTCTACTGAAGACAGAAGTGATTTCAAACGGACCACAAATATATAGTTTCATTTTTATTAGGTAAATTATTTCCAAAAACAGCCGGGAACTGTAATTTTTAGAAAATGTCACTCAAGCAGTAGTAAATGTTGCATTTCATTTTCACACTAATGCATGTTTGGTGCATTACTGAGTATTTGCAGCAGCAGGATGGTAGGAACCGCTTAGAATAAACTACCTTGCTCATTTTAGTCTTACATGATGTATCAGCCAGTGCAAAGGTGTTGCTTGTGTACATTGTTAATAAAAAAGTTGCTAAATATACAGCATCAGGATTTGGCTACACAGACAAAGCTTGTTAGTGGTATATGTGTATTGATGGTTTAAGGTTTTTAATTATATTTTTGACATTAAATATATAATAAATCTATATAAATATATGGTATTGCCAGTCTTAGGCTTTAATGGTGCAGTGTGTAAGATTTATGGGTTTTATTGGCGCAATATAGCAGGAATGGAATCTAATATTCGTAAGTATGTTTTCATTAGTAAATAATCACCTGAAAATCTGTGTCATTGCGCTGTTTTTACATCAGAATGAGCTGTTTATATCTACAGTGGGTGCGGGTTCTCTCCCATGGAAACCACCATGTTACGCCATCATGTTTCTACAGTAGCAGAAAGAACAAACCAAACACTGGCTCTAGATATGTACATCCTTTCATGTATTGTATGAGTTTTGCAGCCACCATAGGATCTCCTACTCACTTAAAGATGCTGTATTTTCGATTATATTATCAGGTTTTTATATATCTGCTATTGAAATTTTGCCAACACCCCAACACCGTAAAGAGGAATTGAATGCATTCATAGACTTAAGAGCAAAAAAAACAATTCTTAAAACCAACTAATGGTTGCATAACAGTTTGTCTCTCTCCTCATCATTTTATCAATTGATTGCAGTGTGCAGAAACCCATGAATTCAGTGAAATAAAATTGAGCAACCAGTGTGGCCTGCAGCTGGTTGACTTCTGCACACACCCTGCTTCTGCTTGTCAGAGCTGTCAGAGCAGCAGTGGGACACTTGAACAAGGCGCGAGCGCTGATGGAGGTTTTTGGGAACAATGGAAGGCTTGTGTCTAAATTTGGCTTTATCGCTTTTTCCTCTGGTGTGTGCACTGATGCATTCATGTGTGTGTGTGTGTGGGTGTGGGTGCGTGTATGTGTGTGTGTGTAAGCTCTACAAGGGCCTTCAGCACTGGCACACAGCCATAACTATGCTGGTGGGCAGGAAGGCTGTCAAGAAATTGTTCATTTATAGAGGCAGTTTCACACCAAACTTAAACTGAGTCTGTTGGTTATTAGAAAGTAGTTTTTGAGTCAGACTCCACCTGAAAGAGTAAACAGGTGTGTTTAACTTCTCTGAAACAAAACCAATATCTGCTGACATGCACTGGTGTGGAAATCTGTGCCATTGCTGAGTTTTCTAAGAAATCCTTGTTCTAGAAATGTTATCTATCCAGCCTCCAGAGTAAACTACAGTGACACAGGTGATTCACCTCTGTGTTGTCTGTAGGTTATTTTTATCTTTTTAGGAAGGAGCATTACACTCCACAGGTGATGAAACCACTTAACTCTAAAGCTGAAATGTTCATTAAAAAAAGAATAAAATGAGTTAGTATTTTTCTTTTCTTTTCTTTTTTTCAATACTGCCACAGGTTTATTTTGTGATCAATAAATGGATGTGTGTTTAACCACCAGTGAAGCTTTGCTAACTTATTTTTCCCAGAACTGTGTTAATAACCTTGCTGTGTTTGTCTGGTCATGTCAGGGTTTGGTGTATACCATGACAGATGTGGAGGAAGTGCACGTCTGGATGGTGAAGCACTTCACTGAACATCCACTGTTTACACGTGTGTCTGATGAAGAACTGGTACGTTTACATGCAGATTTTTTCCCGTGTTTGCAAGTCATGCAACAACTTTTGTAATTTGTAATTCAAAAGTTTTTGATAAACACTTTTTTGTTTTCTTAGTTTAATGAGAAAATGAGTATCAGACGAACAGCAGATGATTAGTCATGCATATGCATTAACGAAATGTCGGAAAAATGGAAAGAACAGAAGAACCTCCCATTGTTCCAACATAGTAATGTTCGCACATTATTCCAAGATGGTTACTCCTATAACTAAGTTATAACTAACTTACTCCTATAACTAACTTAACTATTTTGGTTGTGTCGCCTATTTGTGGTGGTTTTTAACAAGTTAAAGCTCCTTTTTTAAAAACTTTATTCATGTTGTTTCTTAACAAAACCACAACAGACCAAGGGACAACAGACAGGGTCATCATTGGTAAAGTGAAATTCCTTACATCATGTAAAATAAAAATGAAATGGAGCTGGGTTACATTGCAGTATCAAAATCTGTGGATCCTTTGTGTCTATGACTGCTCTTTCAGATCCAACAAGTCTTTGTGATCCGTGACTTTGGTTCATGCAAAGCCAAAGTATGTCTCCCATCATGCATAAGTTAAAAATCTGTTCTGTCAGTATAGAAGAACAGTACCGCCCAATATAAGACACAATTCTTCAAACAGAATAATGTATATAAAAGTAACTTCAGATTCAAATTAACTTCCATTTTCTCCAATATGTTTCACATGTTTGGTAGAATAACTCACAGCTAGCTCCTTTTTAAAGGAAAAGTTCAACATTTTGGGAAATATATTATTTGCTTTAGTTACTAAGAGTTAGATAAGAAGACTGATAATCACTTTCAGCCATATACATAATATGAAGCTACAGCCAGCATCCAGCTAACTTAGCGTGCTAGCTTTGCATAAAGATAGGAAATAGGGGGAAACCGTTGACCTGAGTCTGTCCAAATGTAGCAAACCACACCTACTGTCACCTCTAAACATCACTAATTTGTATCTCATTTGTTTAATCCGTTGAATGACTGAAGTGTAAAACCCCCAACTCATTGTTTTGTGAGGGGTTATATACCGGTCTGTATATACTGTAAGTATATAAGTTTGCCAGCTGCTATTGGTAGCTTCATATTTACAGTCTAAGGCCTCATTCAAACAGCATCAGGCATTGCTGCGAAAACACCAGCCCTCCCACTTTGATTGGGAGCAGTCTGTTTAGGCTGAGGCGGCAGGGGACGCAGGGTATGCAGATGAAAACACAACCCAATGTCACAAAGCAGTGGCCAATCAAGATCAGACATTTTGAAACATCACTGAAACTGGCCGCTATCCAGGTGGAGCTCATGAACCAAATGATGATGCTCTCTCCCAGTTGTGTCCTCACTTAGCTTATTTTGTGTATCCAGCTTCTGCATCTGTGTCTGGCTGCTGTTTGTGTTGGAAAATAGCAAAACCAAGCTTCCATTTGTTTGATAAAGAGAGAGAGAGGGCTTGCAGGTGTGGTTGTGCAAGGTAGAGAATGAATGAAGAGAGGCACCACTGGTAGTGAAAAAGCTTGTTAATAAGAGAAATAAAATGTTGTTTCCTAAATGTTTCATAAGTGTTATGTTCCAAGCACCAATAAAGAGCCCTGCACATCACTGTACATCACTGTACATCACTGCACAACCCTGCGGTTAATCACAACACCTGATTGTATGTGGATGTCTCTCAGCAAGAAACACATAAATAAAAGAGTAAGAGAATAAGAACTGACCTCCAGGTACTAGTTGACGTAAGACTAAATAAGTTTAGTTTGCATTTTTTATAGTTGACATACTTTGAATACAGTAATAAACACAATGGTAATGATGAGTGAAGTTGATGAATAGTATGAATAAACTGTGTCACGAGTTAAGTTGAATTTATCTGCATCCTGTGCCCCCAGTTTACTACAAAGCAGCTTCTTTCCTCAATTCAACCTCTGTGCTCTACCATAAATAATACTTTATTCTGAGTAGCATAAATGAACTACAACTTGCATTTCGTTGTACAATTCTGTGTTGTAGAATGAGACATAAATGAACCTTGTACATTGTATCCTTTAATCTAAATGTGTTCAATCTTATTTTGACAGGTTGGTGATATTATTGTAAGTCGACTGGGTACCTGCACAGAGGAAGGAAAGAAAGTCCAGAGAAATGGAGGCAAGAATTTCCTTGCTGTTTTCCGGAGGATTGAGGATCCAAACTTGAGATCAAACAGTTCGGACATGCAGTGAACTGAAACAACTGTCCTATGCAGTCATCTGAACATGGAGGATAAACCTGCTGCTCTCTGGAGCTGAAAGCTGTGGCTAGTTCCCCCGGGAGATGAACAGTATTTCTGGTATTAATGGACGAACATTTACATCATTTCCTGATAGGATTTCTGAGTTTTTGTCATATAATTTATATTTTTCATTCCACAGCTCACAAAAGACAGCACAAGGGAATTAAATCACGAAACGATTTCTGCTCAGACTAGATTTGTGAGGTGTTTTGCATTTCTTCTTTAAAAATGTATTTTTAATCATGTTCTACAGATTCTTTTGCCAAATTCCAAAGTGCTGCTTTCCTGTAAAGCTGTCAGTTCTTTTAGTAAAACATAACTCTGTGTTGGGTTTTGTTCATTGTTGATTACATGTTGGATTTTGCATTGTGGGTTGGGGAAAAAAAACAGAAAAGCTCTTTTTAACTTGACTTCATAAGTGGTTTAAAGGAGAATTTAGGCTTTAGAAGCACAGTTATCCAGCCATCTTTTCTAATCCTGCTTCATGAGACAGGGCCTCAGTGTTTGCTGTTCATTTCAACATCTTTTGGAATGACAAACATTTCTGTCTGATGATATTACTTAGTTGGTTTCATTTTGGTAATTTGCAGTATTGGTGGCTGAATCTGAAATGGATTAGACTGAGAACATTGCAAACAATGTACATCTAGCTTGTTTGCTGTGGGTCATTGTCTGCTTTAAAAATAAACCTTCAAGCTGCAGCACGTTCTGTAAGAAGTAAACGCAGCACACAGTGTTCAGAGCAATGACTGTGACACAATCATGTTTAAAATGTTTTGTGCTTTTTTGACAAAGTTGTTTTATCAACAACATATGAAAGTTGTTTAATACCTATATGTTTGTAAGACATTTTAAGTTTACCATTAAGATATGGAGAAGTAATTTACATTTAAAGGAGCTATATGTAAGAGCTGGCCATCTATTCATACTCCAGACAAATTGGAGCCAGCCTATTACCAGAAAGTTGGGGTGTCCACCCAAATCAAATTATAAGAAACGAGGAAATGCTCCATCCCTCCAATAGTGTTTTCATGGCACCTCATCCATCAGCGTCTTGATTGAAAAGTTGTACTAGTAGACTATTAAGACCTGAAATCCTAAAAATGTTAGATATTGAAATTTCTAAAACGTAAAGAGCAGTTGATTACCTACCTTGGCTTTTACAGTATACGCATCATTCATGAGCTGATACTGAGCCTCTCTGACCATCTACACACCATCTGGCTGCAGGCTTCCAAACCTTTGTAACATTTAAGCTCCTCAGCTGTGTATGGGCTTGGTGGGAAAACAAAGTAGTTCACAATGTTGGGATAGAAAATGGAAGGCAAAATTACCGGTTCATCATTTTAAGTCAAAGGAACCAGTTTGTACGGTCACTTCCTGATAACATGAGTTCCTCAAAATATTGCACCCTTTTCTGCTAACCAAGTCCTTCCCTGCAGATTTTAGCAGCTTCCATGTGTTCTCCTGAACTTTTCCATGGTTCAGTCATCCTGAAATGTTCAGCATGTAATCCATTCTGCTGTTTACTTCCCAGTATTTCCAACATGGCCGTGCATCCAGGTCACTGACCAAACTGTGACAGGCACAAACACTCTATAGCTCTTTCTTTCAACAAAAGGCTCACTTAAGAAGCATCTTGACACCGTTGGTAATGTCATAACTAAAATCTGTTGATAAATAAACTGAGGGCGGACTGGACGCCACTGTGACTATTGCCTTATGAAATGGGGCAGGCAGATGCTAGCTGGTTAGCATGGTATCTTCAGTTGATATATTTCTTCACATTCTGTTGGTAATTCTAATTAATTTTTGAATATTTTAAACTAAAATTAATACATTCTTCTTAGCCCCTGTAATTCATTCGTTTAAAACCACAAATTGACCACAACTGGTTTTGCTCCTGCTGAGGATCTTTGTGAAGTCCATATCAAAGCTGTCTGTAACAGAAACAGTGGGTTTTCTGGCCTTATTTCATGTTTTTAGCTGTATATTACAGGTTGGTAATTTTGTCTGTCAGGAGTTCGGAAACGAGGCCCTTTTGCTGCTGCAGGGGGTGGTGATTAAGAACAGGACAGCACATGCCTCAGTGATAGAAATCGAGACACTGGAAAATTCAAAATGATCACAGGGAGTAATTGAAGCACTCAAAGTAAAAGTCATACCATCAATATTTAGAAAATGTGTAACTTTTGCATGCTTTGCTGAAGTTATTGGCATTCTGGCATTATTCAGCCACATTTGTGAGTGTGCAGTAGGCTGTATGTTTAATTATGTTTAATTCTCTGTCTCAGTATTCTTAAGTATACAGTACAAAATGTACGTATTTACTCTGTGCTTGTGGGCTAAAGTCCATCTGTGAACAGATGATGAACATGTAAAATACAGTACATGGCCACTCTCATTCAGCCGTATTTGCTGAATGAGACCCTTGACACTGAACGTCTCTGCTCCAAATCAAACGGCACAAGGTTATGATGAAATACTTACAGCTTCTAATAGTGAAGCAATCTGTCTCTGGTTATCTGTACCCATCAGAAATAGATCCATGGGCAATAATTTATTCTTAAATAAACAGAATTTACTGTTATTGGATAGCTCAACAAATTGGTCATCATGAGGGGAGAGACTAAATGCTCAATCAGCATTTATTATCAGTAAAGGATGGAGATGGAGATGAGTGTTTCTTATATAATATTAATCATGGAAGAGAAATGGTCTGACTGAAAGACAGAAAGAAGCAGAGTATATTTGCTTCATGACACATTTTCAAGCTTCATATGATGTATATTTAATTTTTGTCTGAGCTATTATATATTGTTAATCATAGGGTACAATGGTGATCAGTGTTAATTTAGTAAAAAAAAAAAAAAAAAGACTAAGTATTCGTTGACATCCTTTTATTTCATGAGTACATTGTGATGAAGTAAATGAAAAAAAAAATCTCTGATTATTATGCCATGATTAGTAAATCTGAGACAAATAATTGGCTCTGTTCAGGCGGGCAACCCAAATTAGATCGCAGCAATTAGCACGAGTGAATCTAGCTACCTTTAAAGAAAGAAAAGACGGAGGAAAGACAAGTTACTGAAAAATCTCTTGCATCAAGTCTTTAATTGCTCTTTTTTTTCAAACAAAAAGTGGCCTCTGACTCCTAACACAATGTCTACGTACATGGCTTTTTACATGGCTTTTCCAAAGCTTTCAACCACATCTCATGGCCTTCCATGACAGCTGAGCTGAGCAACTCCACCTGCTTAAGAAGCCTACATTATGTGTCTGAAAGCTTCAAAAACTCCAAGTAAATGGACCTTGTGCTGAGAATATTTCCCAGGTCAAGAATGAATCTGTCAAGCACCTGAGTGTCACCACCATTATGATCCAGTCAAGACTGGCCTGTAAACACACAAGTGAACGAGGGAGTTGCCATTTTTCCCAATAAAAAAACACTAAAAGATCTACATTTCTCAACCAGTTTGAGTCAGTCATTTTTATATTCAAGGGTTTGTGGTGTTAGAAAAAAAAAACTTTTTCCTACTCCATGTAGATCACAGAATGCAACATCAGTAATTGAAATTCAGTTGTGAAATGTAAACATTATGGTGCTTTTTTCCAGAAAAAGGGCAGCTCCCCCATTTAGATGTATTTGTTCACATGCCGGTTTTGACCGGACCAATATGGTGGTGATGTTGATGTGTCAGAGCAACGGGCCAAAGCGGTCAGTGCAGTGTTCATTATATATCAGAGAACCTGTGAACTCTGTCTATATAAACGGCTCATTGTATCATAATAAAAACATGATTGTAATTTTCAGGTGATAATACACAAAAAAACATAAAAACTTACTTATGACTATTTCTGCCAATAGATGCATGCAAATCTTACACACTGAACCTTGAAGCTCAAATCTCTGACTCATTTCCTCACATCCACACATGGTTTAATAAATACAGGAAGTATTCACAGAATTTTTTATGGTGTGAAACTGTTCACCACTCTAGTCTGTCAAATCTGTGATGTTGTCGAGGAACCGCTGATCTGTTATCACTTATTATTATTGCCGTGTGGCAACAAAACCATTTGAGTCAGCCAAAGTACATCATTTAACATTTTAGTACCATCAGGTCATCAAACAAGAGTTTAATTAAATGCGCTGCAGGGGAATTGAAGAAAGCAAAAGTTAATGATTAGCATTTGGTAACTCTAGTAAAGCAATGTGGATGTTGTTTCATACCCAAAGAATCTGTTGCATCTGGACGTCAGTTGCTGGGGTCAAAGGTTAATTCCCCCCTCTGAAAGTGTTTACAGAGGCAGCTGTCCACTTATAACACAAAATGTGTTAAAACTTTAGTAAACGATTTCATTGTCACCTTTCTCCTCTGTCAGTTACATCAATGTAAACCAAGTGAAAATGATTTAATGTTGTGCATCAGTACACATAGTTAAGGCAATATAGTTTGACATTTTGAGAAATATTTGCTTTCTTGCCAAGAATTGGATGACAAGTTCACTAAGATCAGCACCAACACAGAAAGCGGGGGAAACAACTAGTGAGGGAATCTTTCTGGTGAACTTGTTTCGGTGGAACATTTGCACATCAGGAAAGCTGCTAAAAGCTGCTAGCTTGTTTATGTTCATACCATTAGCAACCTAGGTGCTAATTTGCTATCAGCGTGTAAGTTGCTAGCCCGAAACAGGCAACCAATGGCAGGCTTATACCCATGGTCTACAACCAGCTGCTCACTGTAGCCTTACATTTACCAAACTCATTTGTGAGTGGTATTGATCTTCTCATCTAAGCATTGACAAGAAAGCAGATAAGTGAATTTAACAAAATGTTGAACTTTTACTTTAAACTGTTAATTTTACTCAGTCTTCAGTCTCCAAAATGTTTCAAAGCCTCAATAGTGTGTCAACTACCAGACTCCAATACAAGTCAAACAAGAGGATCTCTGGATGTGTGTGCTCATTGTCCAATTAAACTCAACATTTATCATGAAGAGGGTCTCTCATCTATTCTTCTTTCTACATTCATAATCACATCACAACATTTCCTGTTTCTTGCCAAGTCAGTCTTTCTTGCCTGATACTCAGGTTGAGGCGTGCATCTCTGCTGCCCGGTTCACATCTCCAGCTGGATGTCTGCCCGCAACCTCAAGCTCAGTCTAAACCGATCTGAGCTCCTCTACTTATACAGAAAATCCTGACTCCTTTCTTCCCACAGCATTAATAGTTATGCTCAGGTTCTGCACAACCACATCATAGCACATCTTCCAGGGTAGCATGAAATCCTTCCTCACTTGGGACTCTCAGTTCTAGACAAATGAAAACCTCCTCTGGCCTGAGTTTCTAACCTAATCTTTTCAGGCTATTCAGCTCAACAAAGAAAAATTGTTTTCTTTGTCTCCAGCATCTCCCAATTGTCCTATGTTCACCCCCGTACTGCATGACTGCTTGTGACTATTCAAGGGGAAAAATATTCCATTGTGGTTGAGCCTGAACTCCTGTCGTTCAATAGTTTTGTCATTCCTCTACCCAAAACCATCATCAGAACCTACTGGCTCCCCCCAGATTGAAATGACTTTTCAAGAGTCACACTTTATCAGTCTGTCTTTTGTTGCCAACTCATCTCTCCATCTCACATCACTTTTTCACCTCTAATCACATTTTTAGTTTTCAAAACCTTCTCTTCTACCTTTTATTTTTGCCTCTGTAAAAAACAAACACACAAAGGCATAAAATCTTTTTTTCTTTTCTTATATTGGCCTTGCACATTTTGTTCATGGAGTGACATCCAGCATCACATCACTATGGCTGACCCTTGCACGCATTATTTCCTGCTCACTGGTTGAAATGTTCATGGGCTATCAGTGTATTCAATGATTACTTTCATTGGACATTTAAAAAAGATGTGATCTAAGTGAATATCAAAAAGCAGATATGATTAGTGGAAGGTTTACAAATGAGGCCAAGGCTGTCGGATGCCCAAGGGGTCTTTGCCGGCATGAATTGGTGCCAGCCTAACCTGCCCCATCACCTGTCTGTCATCATTAAATCACAACTGAACTGGATCTCTTCAGTGTGTCATTTTGTCTGACCGCA
This sequence comes from Lutjanus campechanus, assembly GCA_027495735.1. NCBI lineage: Eukaryota > Metazoa > Chordata > Actinopteri > Lutjaniformes > Lutjanidae > Lutjanus > Lutjanus campechanus. The sequence goes on along the minus strand of JAJHUR010085171.1, from coordinate 2,024 downwards.
GACCCATGGTGTTCATCATTCATTACATACATTTTACACAGTCCTACGAGCCAGATCTGATGAATGCTACAGATGGAGCCCCTGGGAGATTAAGCACCATATGCAGCACCACAGAGTCAAGGAGCATCCATGGCAGTGCCAACAATCCCACACATGAATAACCATCCAACAACCTCCCAGCATCCTTCTAAGGAGCCAAAGTCATGGCCACACTACCAGCCCAGGCCTCAGCCCTAGTTTCCCAGCTGTCAGACCAAGCCAATGCTCCAGACCCAGCAGACTTGCTACCAGCCCAGCACCTTATAGTCTCAGCTGCCTAGCACCTCGGCCTCTTTGCTGCCACTTCCTATGTTGCCAGCCTCCAGAGTGGTTCCACCTTTGTCACCAGGCTCCAGAGTGGTCCTGTCTGTGTAGCCGGTCTCCAGATCAACCTTTGGAGAGGTTCTGCCCATCTGTCCTGCAGTCTGGTTGCCCTCCCAGGTGGCACCAGCCATCTGTCCTGTGTCCCGGGCACTTTCCAGACCTGTTCCACCCTTCGATGACCCTGATCCATTCACCTCCAGTCTTCTTCTCATGGGGCAGCTGGATACATCCCTTGGGTGACTCATAACCCCTGTCCAAAGATGGCACCATAGTCAAGTTCTGGCAGACCATTTCTGGGCCCAAAACCACTACCTGACGTTCCCCACTGGGGTCAAATACTAAACTCTCATTTGAGTGGCAGGTGTTGTGAAGAGGTCTGTAGGACGAATTGTCTGAGGAGGAACAGGAAGTTGGAAGAGCTTGACTTGATCAGAGCCAACATATAAATAAGATTGAGTTCAGGTGTGATCCTGTTTGCACTGCCTGCAGCAGAACCCTGGGCTCTCCAGTGGAGGCAACTGCTTGAGTGAAAATATTAGTTCCTTTGTTCTCAGTATGTGTTTACAATATCAAATTATTGATGTTAAATTAGAGGTATTGTAAATTTTGCTGATTCCTGTCAGCTAGGTTGACCAGATATTTGCTCCTTATTTATCAGTTTATTCAATACAAGTTACACATTTTCTGTTTAGAGACAAACCAGCATCAATTGGTGCAAGCCTATCCTGCCCTACCACCTGTCAGTCATCAATAAACTACAATTAAAGTGATATTCCATTTTGTGAGAATAGCCATTTTGTATGTACTCACTAGCTCTGACTAGTCTGACAGGCATGAACTGATGAAGCTTCTTGGATAAGAGGCGAAACGTCTTCAGAAAAGGCTTTTTGAACAAGTCCAGTTGCTTTCGATTTAATCTTGCTTTGGCTTACAATGACCTGGACGAATGAGAACATTCACGGACATATGTACTCACCACTATGCTGATGTGAGGATGGGTGAAGGTCTTCAGTTCACAAAACAATCAAACAATGTAAACATGGCGTCAATCTCGCGAGACATCGAATATATCTTAATGGACGCACGTGCGAAAGTCTTGCGAGATCGATGCCATGTTTACATCCTACCGGCTACATGCCACAGCTGATATTTCTGCTAAAAACATGGCGTAAATGGCGTATTTTGCGGTTAATTTTTAATGTCTCGGCTCACGGACACTTGGATTACACCACACAAGCAGGATGGAGACATTTTGTGTTTGTTTTGTGTGCTATTTTTAACATTTTATCCGTGGTCACCGATCTCTGCCATTGTACTGGATGAGGCTGCTACCCTGTTTCTCCTAAAACTCCAGGATTGTTTGGTGAACTGAAGACCTTCACTTATCATCACATCGGCATAGTGGTGAGTACATACAAAATGGCTTATTCTCACAAAATGGAATATCACTTTAAACTTGACCTCTTTTGTATCTCATTGTGTCTGACTGCACATCCATGGTGTTCATCATTCTACTGAGAATCAGCATACCCTACATACAGTCCTTAATGTTATGAAATCTGCATGCATGCATCCAGTGTGTGAAGGTACAATAAGCAGAACTCTGAGTGGAGGCAGAGTTTAAGAAAGCAAATGATGAACGTCATGTCAGGCCTTGAAAT
>JAJHUR010085170.1:20356-46638 GCA_027495735.1 Lutjanus campechanus | reverse complement strand
GTTTACATAAAATGCTACCTTCCAAAAAAAAAAAAAAAAAAAATCTGCATTATGTTCTCCAAAACAAAAAAGGAATATGAAACAACATATATGTTGACAATATCAACCCTGTTGAATGGGCAAACCCTCGGTGACTACATTTTTACACTCTCCATGTTTGTTCAAAAAGTGCTTTTTATCACAAGAAAAAAAGGGAGTGGCGTCATTGAATATATGTCTTATTTTAGGAAGTGGTCACAGACTACAGACTACAGTAATACTGCCTGTGTGTTAAGAAACACTAATGTGATGTCAATGTTAAAACAGACCTAGTATCTGTATCAGACCATCCTATGAAATAAACAGTATAAGTTATGGCATGTGTTCTGTGTCTCCGTGTGTACTTACTAGATTCATTTAGCCAAACACTTGGCATTAGTGTGATGTGATATCTATGAATTAAAGAGTTAGATTTAAATTGAGGTTACAGCAAACACATGGCGACAACTCCTCTTTTTTCCATCATCAAATCAGACACCTGCAATCTAAGATAAGGAGGCCAATCAGTACGCTGTTCACACACATTCATTTTCTGCACTTTTGATTTTGATTTTTCTTTTCTTTTTTTTTCATTTGATGTAATATGGCTGTCTACAAATTAAGATTGTTGCTCTACATGCCTCTCATAGTGCCTTTCATTGTGCAACTTTGTTTTTTTGCTGTTCTCATTATTAGAATAATTAATATATGACTATCATGGTTTCCATGGTAATACATCTGTTACTCTCCAATCAAAACACTGTAATTGACATCTATTTTTCTCTATTCACAGTGAAGAAAGAGCGTGTGTCACCATTCAGCAGAGCTTTAGCCTAGAGACGTCCTTTGAGGACATTGAAAAGACAGCTGTCCTGCCTCTTGAGAGTCAGCAGCTCATACGACAACAACCCAACGTGAGTCAACCTATATAAAACATTTATAGTTAGTCAGTTTAGTGTCATATTCAAGTTATAGGACAGTAACAAACACTATCACTACTGCTAAATACAGTAGCTAGCTCATCAGCTCATAAAGGTGCCACAAAGTGGTGCGTTCAAAGATCAAATTATTTCATCTTTGACCTTGGTTGCCGCTTCGTAGCCAGAAGCAACAAATACAAGGAGGGGAGATTGAGAGTGACAGAAGAAAAACTCTGCGTTTCAGACCCGACCTCTAAAACATTACAAACGTACCACAAGCGCACAAGGAAAAGTAATGCATGGTGAAGCATCAGCAGTCAGACGGGGCTACCAGGTGTCTGAATAGGCACAAACTTAGCTAAATGCTATGCTAAAGTTAGCTTAGCTGCAAACTTTTTGATGATGTATACCTAGGTCGTGCTTTGCCTGAGTCTGCAGTATACTCTCTGTCCTACCTTACAGTGAGAGAAGAGCAAATTGATTTCATCATCACACTTGACACATGTTGAACATTCTGTTGAGTTGTGTACCTACATTATCCCGAAACAATGGTCAAACACAGAGATATGCGTAATTTATTCAAGGTAACTCCGCCTTCTGTGAAAACACGGGATACATCGGATAAATCAGAGAGTGAGGAAGAAAGTCGGCGAACATGACTTAAAAGTAACGTGAATAAAACCTTAATATTACCTCACCAATGAAGATGATTTCTGCCTGAGTCACGTCAGACAGATTTTCACTGGCAATGCTGGTTGTTTAACAATGATGAGAACAACTCCCATGATCCCACACTACTTCATGACGTCATCCAATCACGTAATTTGTTATCCATCCAAAACAATTGTTGAAACATTTATATCAATAGGAATTATTGTTATATTACTTGTGGAAAGTACTAAAAAAATGTGATGATAATTCCAGGCAATATCATCCCCACTGATTTTCTAGTATACGTCTCTACTTTGGCAGAAGACAAGATTGTAAAAAGGGCATTAAATAGCTTTTTTTTTTGTGGTATTTAAAGAATCTGGCTATTTGTTTTCCTCTGTTATATTATTCTTCATACCTGATGTCTGTATTAAAATTGATAGAGCCATTCAGATAGATATACAAGTATGTATAATACACATGTTTTACAGCTGAATAGCTCAGAATTAAGAAAATATAACCTGCTGGGTTCTAATATATTCTGTATAGTTTTCTATAATATTGTCCATAATATCCACATGAGTGTCAGTGCGAATCTGTTGCCGGAGGGTTTGGACGCAACTTAGACAATCTTCAGCAATAAAGCCCCTCAAAGTTTTTCTGTACTGAAAGAGTGGCTTCATACTAAATCTACTTTATTTACCACATTATTACATATTCACTCAATTTATTAAAATATCTACTGATCCTGGTCACATTTCATAGTGTTTACTGCAAAAGTTTTTGGTTTTTTCCCCAGAGAAGATCCAGTAGTTCTGTCCACTTGACTTGAAAAGTGATGCACCCCATGACACTCCAAAGCACATACACATACATACACCCCACACACATACAGGGTGGTCATTTGTCAGGGTTCAAATTCATATTTTGAATTTGTGAAGGAGCTGTGTTCAAGTGAAAACTATTACGCTCCAATCAATTTTAAAGTTAGGAAAAAACATCCGTTAGTGTTATCTATCTAGGATTTAACAACACATTGGTGAACAGTAGGGATTAATATTTTTCCCGAAAATTAGACTTTTTCTATCCCGGGAAAAGAAGCCAATTTTCCTGGGAATCCCGAGAAATAAAGAAATAAAAACTTCAGCTAACATAATTACACATATATGTGGTCCTTTTTTGACCTTTTGTGTGTATTATTTTGATCATTATTAAGGCAAAAGAACACAATTTATGTCCATCATCATTAGAATTAATATAAGCTACACATCCAGCTTGAACTTCATTATATCTGCTGCTCGACTGCGACTGCCAGAATTATGAAATGCCAAGTTTATTGTCTGTGATTTGTCTTCTGAGAATAACAACCTCTTGAGAGTGATATATTACAAATCTTCATTATATAAACTAATGAAATTCGTTAAAGCAAGTCATTTGGTGTTTTCTAAGCCATTCTATTAAACTAAAAGTATTCTACGCCTGCTCCACTGGTGTGAGCCGAGGCTGCGAGTGCGAGCTACCTGCAACAGTGAGCCAACTGTATTAACTACGGTATTGGTGCAATCACAAGAGGTCAGCCTGCAACAGAATGAATGAGATGGGCCGAAAGGTGTTACCGTACTATCTACAATAGAGGTGCAATCCCACAAGGTCCGACTCGGAGCACGCATATGCCTTTTAATCATAGCATTATGATAGTACTGTCGCCCTACATTTTTCTGAATGTGTTCTGTGTTTAAAAAAGATAAATAAATAACTTTTTTTTTTCTCCCGTCACTGTTCTTCCCGGGAATCCCGTTTCCCCAGATTAAACCCTAGTGCACGGGAGTATGTCACATTTTTCCAACTGAGCCCCACCTGCTGTTAAATGACCAAAGCTGTTCTGACATTATCCATGACTTTAATGGGGTTTCTTTTTTTCAGTTACAATGAAATTTGTGGAGCAAAAATGATTATTCCCTCTAATCGTGAATCATATCGCAGTACCTGTCAAAGTAGTCACAATTTGTGATTGTGCAGCCACAGTGTTAAGTGCAGTATGAGCAGAGGGTCTTTTTACCTTACTTTTGGCGTGTGAAATGAATTACGAAAGATTTCTTCCTCCTCTTTGGTGCCTTTCCAGTAGGTGGCGCTAACATGATACCTGTGCAGAAAACAAGGGAAGAAAAAAAAACAATTCTGGTGTAAGAATCTGACATGAATTGGAGATCTTGTTGCATCTGATGATACATCTGAATATGAAAACATCTTTATCTCCACAATCCACATGTAAGATCTACATAAACACAAAGAAGCGTGCACACGCATTCCACCATGAAGCAGATGCATCAAACAGGTGGCAGGCACTTTAATAAGCAGCATACTTCAAAAATTGGATTGTCAGGATAGAGCTGGAAAGAGAAAAATCTAAACAAGTTACAAGTGGTGTCAACACGAGGAGACGAAGTGACATTTGTGACAAGCTGTTTGTGCAAATGAGCAAGAATTCTGTGTCCAGCTGTGAATATATTCTGACTACATCTAGAAACAAGACAAACAAACGTTTAACAGCAGGCGTGACACCGGCTTTTCACCGTTTCCCTCCTTGCATCTAAACTTTACACATTTCCAGAGGCTGTGCTTGCACACACGGCCGGCAGAGTGAAGGCGGAGGACAAGCAAGGACATCTGTGACGGGAAACTGACTGCACAGCTTTTTAAAATACCTTACATGGCCTTCCCACCAGTGGCAAAGAGCAAATCCAGGCAATATTGCAACGCTGGAATTACACCAGAGAATAGCTTACATTTTTTTGCGAGTAATGTCAGGAATTTGAGCAAACTATGCCTTAATGTACCTTGCAAACATCACCGACACAAAGCAAACTAATTGCTGGTAGCAAACTCTTGCCCGCATCTAATTTCAAGGTTGCATTCCCCGGCCGTATTTAAACTTTGAAAGTGACATTGAACATTTTCATTTTACAGCTACAGCCAGGGGGGCTAAATTCTCGCAGCCGCTTGATGAAGTGCCGCCAATGTACCTTTTCGTCAGCAACAATCTCCTTTGGATGACTTTTTCCTTTTCTTTTTCAACCTCACCCCACCCCTCTTAAGTGACACCCATTAATCACATTAGGTCTTTGGGAGAATTGTCTGCTGAGCGTCAAGTCTTGGCTGACCCCAACATTTGGAGAGTGAAGATAAAGACGTTGCACTGACAGCTCGGAAATAGCCCCTTTTTCCGAGGGTCAGCGTTCAGGGGAATATGAATATTATTATACATAAAAAGAGGGGGAAAACAATTGAGTTCTTACTTCAGAGGAGCTGAATGACATTGGGAATTCTCAGTGTTTCTGCAGCGGTGGATAGATTGCCTGGGTAGGTTTCAAATTAACGGATTGGTAGAAAAAGGCTTCGTGTAAATGTATGGATGACTAAGATCATCATTAAAGTCTGTCTCCCTAATATTATGGCTATATTAGTTAGTCTTTACTGGTGTCTATCTGGAAAGAAAGCATCTTCTGACATACCTGCTAATAAAATACTCAGAGCCCACGATTGTGCAGATCAATGGTGATTGTGTTTAATATTGGATTCCTTAATTTCTGAAAGCATTGAATATTATGGCGCTCTTTGTGAGTCTACATTCCAATCAAAATGTCTCTCTGAATAGGAACTAACATCATTGCCCTTAATGTCACGTAACATTATCAGCTCTGTGGTTTAGCACAATGGAGCCATTGTGTTCTGCGGTGAGGGGAGCTTATCAGTGAAAGACAGGAAAGGAGAAAGGAAAGGAGAAAATGAATAGAATAAAAGTAAATTCGATCTCTGTTTAGCAAAGGAGAGATTTCTCAAAATAGTTGGTCTTCACAATGCTGGACTGAGATACCTTGTTCAACTGAAATTAAAATCCATTTTTTGCTAAGAAATCAGTATATATATCCAATGTGTCTGTTTTAACTGCAGCACTTCAGATGTTACAATTGTAATCATTAAAAAGAACAGTATTAAGTCTTACTTTTTTTGCAGTGACAGCACCCTCTACATTTATGTTCTGCAAGGGGTTTTCAGAACACTGTCTGTATACAAAGACTCATGACATGGCAGCTCCCAAAAAGTGAAGTGAAAACATCTGGTTGCCCCCTGGTGGTATAGGTCATAAACCCCACCCCTCCATGTTAGCAGGTAGAACATGGGCCAAACAAAAAAAAAATCAAAAATCAAAGGACAAGTCAAATCATTTTTTCCAAAACATGGTTTCTGTCCTTTTAGGTCGTTCTTATCACATCAGTTAAAAGGTGGGTTTTACTTTGTGATTGAAAGTGAGCCCTGCTTGTGATTGAGACAGCCTGGTGTCGAGGCGGGACATCAATACTGTGGCTCCAACTCTGATCACTACTGTGCGGACTGCAATATTTTGGGGATATTTTGGTTTCATCTTTGTACAGTGGGAGGATGTGTTGTTCATCCTTATACAGTCAATGGTTACGATTGACAATATTTGTATTGGAATATGATTGGTTCAATACCTGTGTGGGCACTGAACAAGTGCGAGTTCCTAACATTACTGTAGGTGGCAGGCAGGTAACCAGCTGGGGACCAACATCGTAAAGGCTCTTTTATGCTAAATGTTAGAAATGCATACAAGTATGGACAGGGTCTTCTGTCCATACTCTTCCTTAATTTTGTCCATATCCAAATACGGATGAAATGGAGCAGCACCACAGGTAGTCGTGGGGGCAGCTGGATCCAGCTGATCTGACTACTTGTTCGAAAGATGCCTACTGTATTTGTTGATCATCTCAGGGTCCACTGCCTCAAACATCCCACATCTTCATTTTCCAATGTCTATGTGTGTTTTTCTGTCATAGGTGATGTGTATGTCGGTAATAAAGCTGAAAAGAATAACAGATTAAAAGAGAAAGCTATCAAAGTTTGAAGGTCTACATGCGCAGCCATTGCCATAGCAACCTAGAGAAGCATAGAGATGCCTAGAGATATATATTTAAGTTAATTTCCTCAACTTGAGGATGAGTCATTACAAAAGAGGCAGATTATAAAAATACTTCATGCACTTAATACTAAAAAGTCTTTTTCAAAATCTAAAAAATCCAAATTTTGCCTATAACAAGAAATAAACAAGCAATCAACACAGACACCCAGAATTACATCTTGGAAATTATATTTCTAATTTCACTGTCTTTGAGCTTCGGCTCCTTTTGTTTGACATAATGGAAAATATGTCCAAGAGCTGCAGTAGCATCATAGTTTATATTACCTTAGACAAAACAGTCAAATTCAGTTTAGGCGAAATTTGGATGATATTACAGTAAGTGTTTGATGGTTCTTTGCTTTAGCCTCATCGATACAAGACATCAACAAGTTCAACTGGAGCTCATGCTCCATATTTTCATGTTTGTTCCTCTTGCAGTTTGTGTTTTCAGGCAGATGGAGAGTTATATCTGCACAGACAGATGGAGAAAACCGTTGTGGAGTTCCTGAAGGTAAAGATGCCAGGACCGATCAGGCTGAATTCTGCAGCTGGGGGGCGAAACGATGTACAGCTACATTCAGGTTTTGTTTCGCTCTATGGCGTCAGGCAGGTACAGTGCTGGAACCCCCCCACCCCCGACCCGACCTCCCCGATGGCAGATTTCATATATTTCATGAAAGTTAAAAATACCTCTCTGAAGCTCTGTTGTGAACAAACACTATGTTTGTTTTACACCTCATGCGGACATTATGAGCTGTTCTGGTTTTGACCTGACAAGAGAGCTGGGGACAAGGACGAGAGTTTAAAAAAAAAAAAATCAAATGTCAGCAGAGCTTAGTTCTGATCAAACATCCTGTTCCAACTGATAGCACCCCCGGACGCTGGAGCCGCTCGGGAACTGGCTGTAATTGAAAATGAGCAAAACAAAATCAAACAAACTCTGGTGCTCTCATGCATGTCTGATTAAAAAAAATGAATGGGTTTCATCACTAGACCTGCTTTTAAATAACCCATAATTGCACACATGCATGTTTGGATATCTGCCACGTATTCACATGTGCCACCGTCAATATGACCACATGGGAAAATTAGTAAACAGAAGCTTATCATTTTCCAAAAGATCCTAAAGGCCTTGAAGCTCAGCTGTATCCCATTTTGAAGACAGAGATTAATTGCCTCTTTTCCGCCCCGACAGTAATCCTTGAAACTGCCTCTGCTTGGTGCAACAGCATCTCAGCCAGCCTCCACTCGTCTCGCACACACCAAGGATACCGCCACATAAAGTCAAACAGGCCCTCCCTCCCCTACCGACAAACACACACACACACACACGCTTTACTACATCACTAATATCCAGCCCATTAGCACTTTAAAGCCAGCATCCAGAATTACTTTAAGTCCTCGCAGGCGTTTGAAGTATTACAGAGTCACGGGAAGTAACAATGATGCTCTGCTCATGTTGCTCGGCTCGGCAAGGAGTTGAGTTTGTTAATCTCACAATGCAGGGAGAATTGGTGGCTTGGGTGTGGAGAGTCTTAGCACTTGTGGATTGCTGCTCCATCTCAAACTCTTAATACCTCAGGGAATAAAACAGGGTGCAAAAAAGGCTACATGTGTTGTTTTCCTGTGATATTTGCAGGTCTTAACAAAATCAAACCAGCAAGCCATGGTTTTAATTAATTTCCCTGTCTTTGTTCACAGGACCAAGTGTGCACGCAGAATGGCAGCATATGGCGCGCTCTGTTTTGCAAATCCTCAAGAATCCAGCCCGGCGTGGGATTTATGAATGTAACAGATGAGGTTTTGATGATTATGAGGTTGCTGATGGTCGTCAACACTGGAAAAGGTTGAGCCTTCGACTCGGCGGCGCAGCATATGCTGCCCGTGGATAGCGAGAGGTCATCCAGATCTTCTGCCAGCGCCAGCCATTTCATTACACCAACAGATGGCTGCAGGGATTTTATCATTAAAATATCCTTCTGCTGAATCTTTCGTCATGTTATGAAAGTTGAGAAAATTGACATAGTCTTGTCATGGGTGACATTAACCACGCTGTCACTTCTGAATTTCTGCTTTCATGGAAATAAGGCTAAGTAGCAAATGATATTATTGAGCTGTTGACCAAATGAGCAGCGAGCTTGTGGTTTGCACATTAAACATAATGTGTCTCAAGATTAATGAGGATTAGGGTTACAGGATGTTTTTCGCTGCATTTGCCAGAGATGAATCAAAGGCTGACTGGAAAGCACTCAAAGCTTTTACAAACTCAATCCTCGCTTGGCAATTAACTTTGTATGTGCCGAGGACGTGGCGGATTTTTGATTTGGACTGAAATTGCGACGCTCGCTACGTGTCGACGCTGAAATCAGCCGGGTGATTTTCCTACCACCACGGTGCCGTGGCGCTGCCGCACTGGCTCTGATTACAAGGCCCCATTGACCGGAGGTGCATGCATTTCTGTCCTCCAATGATGGCGCAGCATGAATAGGGTGTAATCAATCTTTGATCCAATCAGAGGTCGGTGTCCGGATGATTGACAGAGAGCTCTCTGTGGGGCTCTTATGAAGCTAGAGTTAAAGGGCCCCCAGGGGACCAGAGGCCATGACAAAGGGATGCTCTGAACAGCCGTGACTCACTGAAATGAATTTAGTGAGCTCTGCTGAGCATCCATCTCCTTTTTTCTGTCCATCATTGCTTCAGGTCAATGGGTTCCCATGTGTTTTACATAGAGCCTGACTGATATATCTGTTGGCCAATATTATCAGCCTGATATTGGCATGTATGTTGTCTGATGTGATGGGAACTGTCTATTTGTTAGCTTTATAGGCAGTATTTTATGTATATTTGATCCTTTCTCTTAATCCAAGTTTAATGTATACATATATTTTGCTTTTATATGCATATTTTTAATTTATAGTTATTTATAATCATCAAAATAGAACAAGTTTACCGTTTTAGTGCCGTGATGTCATTCTGGACAAGTTTATTGTTAAACTATATAACATCCTGCTTCCATTACATGTCTTTGTCACAGGTGTTTGATTTGATTTGAGGGATCACTGCAAAAGAGTTTGTTGTTGTGTTCTACATTGTATATATTATAATCTGAATAAAGCATATCAGCTGGTATATCGTTAGTAGAATTTTTTCACTCCCAAATATTTAGGGGTGTGTGATACATCGATTCAGATCGATATATCTGTTCAATGTTCAACGATCCAACATGATCGCTGCAAAGTGAAAATATCAATCTATATTGTCATCTTTAAGATACACCTTTATTTTGAAATTGGCAAAGCATGTTTGTGTCACAAATGTCTGATAGAGTTTAATCATAAACTTTTAAATTTTTTTAATTTTTTGAGTTGAAGGAATGTGTTAAATGGACATATGATATTGTCTGATATCAATCACAGGCCACAAAATCATATTGTGGCCGACTTTGTGATAACAGCAAATGTTGTATTGTTGTCCAGATAATTTATAAAATATTGTATCGTGATGAAACTTACACTTACACCCCTACTAATATTGGTATCGGCATGGGCCCCAAAAGTGTAGTATCAGTCCAATCCTCATTTTACAACATCATGTTAAATGTTACAAATTTTATTTTAATACGTGAAACTAAGGCTGCACAATTAAACAAAACATTTTTTGATGAAGGTGAATTGTGTGTCCAAACAGCACTATAATGAAGAACTGTAGTGCTGCAGAGATGCACTGGCTCACAAATGTCGTTTGCCAGATGGAAGAAAACATGTTTGTTTGGTACACATTTGTTGGGCTTAAATGTCACATCGCCCTGATTTTAATAGTTATTTTTAGTAAAACTGAAAATTGTGATGAAAAAAATGAGAATTCCCACTAATTGTGAATTATATCACAATGGCAATATTTCTCAGAATAGCCGCAGTTTGTTTTGTTTTTACTGTTTTTACCACATCCTGCAGCCTGATGTAAAATTAGCACTTGTCACCTCAAAGTATAATTTCAGAACCTTACAAATATACAAGAATACAAAATAAATGAGACCATATGTGAGTTATTATTGCAAGTGTTTCTCAATACTTTTCTCACAAATGTTGTTACCCTCTGCAGCAAAGATGTTGCTACTTCTGTTTGTACTTAAAAAAAAAACAGTGCTTGCCATCTTTTGTGCAACCCAGCAGCTTTCTAAATTTAAACATACAGTAAGGGCACATGAGGAAAAATACAGCAAGGAGACCAATGAGGCTGCAAAAAGTCATTTATCCATGTTACAAATGGTAGAAATAGCACCTCCATGTTAAAACAAAAATCAGGACAACTAAGTAAATAAGTTCTTAAGTGTGCTTACATTCACTTAAAGTTTTAAAAGTATTTGTTTTCAAATTGCTTGAGCAATGTGGTGTTCAAATGACAGAGACCTTCAACTGCTTTGACTGAATGAGCCTGAAAACCTTGAGTAACAGAATGGCATTTATTCTTTGCAGTAAGTTTAGTGATTGCTGCTGTTGGCATAATTCAGCACAAAGCCAGGAATTATAGTGAAACCTCTTCTGTCTTGTGGATGAAATGGATTAAACACATTCTTCTGATTCTTTCTTAATGGTACAAACCTTAAAAATCAATGACCGTGTGTATCCTTGGAGGCTAAGAGAATGCCAGTGTTGACATCTTTAGAGTTACTTTCCTTAACTAGTAGTTTGTAATCGATCTCTTTTGGTCAAATTGTTCTCATTCAGAGCGATCACAATTGTATCCCAGCTTTTGCTTCAAATCAAGGTATTTTTATTTCTGATGGAGCCATATGAATGAAGTGCTTTCTGCTTTGAGAAGTCAACTCCTCGAAGTGAACAGTAGATGGTGGTAGTAAACATTTTACATGTAGCTGGGACAGGGACAGCACCCTGTCAGACACAATACCTCCCTCAAACTGTATATTTGATTGTTATTCTGTTTTATTTTGAAAAGTCCTAATTTATCATTCCAATGAGGTCCTGTAAAATGTACAATAATTCATTAATCATATGTGATGTCAGTTGCAGTTTGAACACATCTGCATGATGTTTTGCTTCATTTTTGAAGTCTAAGGTTACCTTTTTTCACCCCTGTGTTAACATTTTCCAGGGATCAAAGACAAGTGTCATTACTTTCCTGTTACTCAGAATAACAATCAGGCATGAAGGCTACACAGTGTTCAACAAAACGCGGGAAGGCAGAGACGGAGCTGCTAAATCCCCCAAGTTAAGCTCATCACCTCCTCTTCTCTGAAGCGCCAGTCTTTCATCAGGCAGGGTTTATCACCGCGTCAGAGCCCGGCACTGTTTGAAGTTTCAAGCTTTTCTCCTCACTAAACCACACATTGAGGTGAGCAGCCGAGACTAGATCCCCCGTCAAAATGGACGAAGGCACCGGTGAGCGCGAGAAGAAACAGGGTGAGAATTCAGCACGGCTGTCATTTGACATGCCAGACATGCGTGAACATGGGTGGGGTTTGTGTTTCTGTCAGAAAAACGGGCTGACACAACGCACAAGCATACAGCGATGGAGAGAGTGTATGCAGTTTCTCAAGTGTGGGGGATAAAGTCAATGGAAATTAAAGCTGGCAGATCAATAACTGTGGGAACCAAAGCCCTGTCAGAGACGATACAATAAAAGTACCAGACTCTCAGTGGAATCTACTGATAATGGAACATGTTAAATTTATCTCTAATACAGTGATATTTATTAGCAGCCATTCTGCTTGGGGAAAAAATGCTGTTTTAACGAAGACCCTATCTCTAATCTAAGTTCATTTATAACCAGGCTTTGAACACCAAAAGTCAGGGTTCACATCCTGTCTCACACTCTGAGTCAAGTTTTACTTTTTCTGTATTCAGCCAAAACCACAATCTTTCCTATCTTAAAGGTGCTATATGCAATATTTTAAACTGACAATGGAGCAAATGACAATCTTTCCTATCTTAAAGGTGCTATATGCAATATTTTAAACTGACAATGGAGCAAATGACTTAAAGTTAGTGACTCTGCAGTTCTGCACAGGTTAAAGGAGCTAAATGGAAGACTTTCAAAATTCAAAAATTAACAAAATTTATCAATAGAATGTGAGGAAATAACAGTTTTGACATTATGTCAAAGTCATCTATGTATTGTCTTGCAGAGATGTTTGCTTAAGTTAGCATGCTAACCAGCTAGCCCCATCCCTCCTGTCTCATAATACCGCTTGCTGGTTCAAAGCTACCTCAAGAGACGAAAGTGAGTCACTGTAGTGTCATGTCTGCCCTGAATCCAACATGAGAGGATGAAGTAGCTCTGCTCTGAGGGCAAGAAACCACATTTGGCTGCAAAGAAAGAAGCGACAGAGGTGAAAAGAGTTCAAACTGGGGCTGCTTTCCACCGCTGGGGCTACTTGCTCTTGGCTAGTAAAAGGATGAAGTTTGATGCAGAATTCTAGACTGGTAAGTAAACAGCTGTTAATGCTAATGTTGGCTATTTAGCAATAGCTTATACAGGTAGGTAGTTGTATGACGTTACTGACAGTATTGTTTGCTACAGCTGTTTTTTTTTAAAAGAAAGACAGACCTATGGGACGGACTATGCATTTCCTGGTTTCTTACAATAGGGGAGGACACCCTAATTTTCTGAATGAATTTGACAGGTATCCAATACATATAGCTCCTTTAATAGCATCTTCCAGCTCATTAGCAGCTACAGAGCCAGTTGTTTCACTCAGGGTTGGTGGAGACCAAAACAGAGCGAGAGTGAATATTGGATTTACATTCATCTGTTGGCCAAAACATCCGTATGTACTGGATGTGAAAAACAGTTTGCAAGCACGTTTGCAATATTACCTTTATAATGTGATTATATGTCAGTGTTGTGTTTACAAGGTTATCTACGCTGCCCCCAAGTGGCCCAAAAGTGTATTAATGCAGATCGAAAAAAAGTAGTTTAATTGCCTAAACATAAAAAATATAAATTATTTAGCTTCCACAAGTGCTTATTGTAGGAAAAATAAATTGATAATGTTGCTAATGAATAGTTTGTGGATAACATTTAATATTAACGCTCCAACAAAGGTCTACAGTGTTTATGGTGCTGACCATGAACCACAACAGTTTCTGTTTGGGTAATTACTGAGAAAATCTGTTGGAATCCAACATATTTAAGTCTCATAGTGTCTGGTGAAAATGGATGCCATCGCTGCAATGACAGTACTCTGCAGCTATGGAGGCTTGAAATTCCCAAGAGCCTGCAAAGTCGTCATCAGGGATTTCAGCGACATCTTTAACTGTATCATATTCTATAAAGATCATATTTTTCGCCTCAACCTTCATGATTTCCAGAGTTTCATGATGGACAGAAAGCTTTACTTCAGCTGTACTTATTTCATCTCAGAGCACCGGCGGAGTGTAAGTGTTTACACTGCGAGCACAGGAGTTTTGGACTACCAGGAGGAGAAGGTTTTCATGCCCGTGGCGAGGGGGAACCAACGGGGAATGCTGAAGGGGAGCCGAGGCAGTGTCATGCCAGAACCAGAGCCAGGCAAGTGGGCGAGGGAACTGGGCTCAGCCTAGAGGGAGACATCATGGCAGAGGTGAAGAGACAGAAGAGAACATTGACAGAGGAAGCTATGAAGAGAAAGGGAGATTGTGACCGAGCAAATGTCGGACTGGCTCTAAGCAGTTGGCCAAAGCTTTGTGAAATAAAAGGCTGCGAGACAGACTTGGACTTGGCTTGCTATGTCTTGTGTTCTTGTACTTGTTTGATGTTTGGCTGTGTTAGAAAAGTTGTCAACTGCCTAGTTTTTGATCTTAAGTAATGTCATCACAACAAATGGACATGTACAGCTGTCCATATTTACGACAGTGGTGTAGAAGTGAATTGCACACTAAAAGTGGGGGTGCCAAAAAGACAAAAAAAAGAATTCTTGCATAATGTTTGACTGAAATTTCTCCCTTTTTCCCACAATGAAATCTTCCAGGACATGTGAACTGGCACTATGGGTGCAACAATTAGTCGAAAAAATTATTGCAAATGAATTTACATTTTATTGGTTACCTCATTGCGCGTGTTGTTAACGCCACAGAGCTGAACTAAACATCGTTTTTCCGGAGCCGATGGAATTAGTGAGTGAGCCATCTTCGCTTTCCTTCCCATCTCTGCTGAGACTGTGAAGCGACAGGTAACCAAACCGTAGCAAAATGGCTAAATTCTGGGAGCATTTCAACACAGCAAAGAAAAGGATTACCTGTAGGATCTGTAAGGTGAACCTTGTTCATCATGTGAATAATGTGGACTCAGATTCGCCTCTGAGCTTGTTAGCGAGCTTGTACTTAAAAGCAAAGACAACTCTGTCTATACCTGCGTGAAGGATTCCAGAATCAAGAACAAAAAGTATGACTTGAATGTCAGTGTTTCCTTTACATTGATTTATTTGTGGCGACCCGACGCAATTAAAACACAGGCCACCACAAATTGATCTATTTTTGGAACTGTGCTCCTCTCTCTCTGTCGTCTCCAGAAGGGAACCCTTGATTTGCAAAACTCTTGGAAGATTTGTGCTGATCACTCTTGCAATCTTTCGCGGGTCTGGCGTTGCCTTATAGATACAACCCTCCCCATGTCTCTGTCTCTCACAGAAATCGGGTGAAAAAACTCAAGTTGTATCTTTTGGACGACAAGTCGATTAATCATTGCAGTAATCAATGACTAACTGACTATCAAAATAGTCATTAGTTGAAGCCCTAACTGGCACCAACGGAAACGCAGCTGGCCACGAACTGTTGTTGCAAGTCGTTCACCATCTCACTCTAATCTCATTTTCCTGTCATCTCTCCACAATCATCACACAAATAAAGGCCTGAAACACACCAAAGACATTTTCAAAAATGAAAATAAAACTTTTGCAGTAAATGCACATAAGAACAGTTTTCAAATACAGTAATGGTAATCATTAATCATCTGGGGTGCCTTTTGTTTCACCATCTACAAAAAAACACGTAAACACAGTTGGAAATATAAGAACTTCAAAACATTAGGATTGCTCGATCAGATTACTTCCTACATGCAAATCTAAATCGGGATTTCCTTTCAACTTTCATAACAATAAAATAGTCCTGGGGCATTCTGATGGCCCAATGGTTAGGACACATGCAACATCCACAGTGTGGACCTTTGTGTCTCATACTCTCTCTCCCCCATGTTTCCAGTCTCTCTACACTGTCGTTTCTCAAAAGAAAGTCAAGTAAAAACAGTCCCTCCCTCCCAACACTACTAAGATGGAGACGCAGTGTTTAATGTTGTACTGTACGTACACAAAAGAAAGGCCCAAAAGCATCTCCACGCATGTCTTTGAATTGACAGAGCTGAGGGATGGTAAACTGGCAGGGGAATTCTCTCTTTTGCCTCTTTAGTTGGAATTGATTTCTTCAAAGGCGACTGTTGTTTTTTAATTAAAACACTGAACTGGCTAATTGTGAAATTGATTCAGGTTGTGTTTTTCACTGTGTAAAGCAATATACTGTTGCCCTCAGTGCTATCTATATTTATCAGGGAAAAGTAAAGCAGCTTGCACTCTCTTCCTGTCTTGCTTTTTCTAATTCCTGCGACACACACACACAGATCCACAGACACACACGAACACACAGACAGTTTAGAGCGTTTAATGCTGTAATCCAGCAACTGTTCAAAATGTTTTGGAAGTTTCTCAGTAAGCTATACGTATAACTGACAGCATGAGAGTCTTTAACTCACAGCAAACCCTGTAAGCTCATCCTCAAAGTAGCTTGAAAGTCTGTATCAACAACAGGATTAAACATTGGACCAATCCGAACTTCAGGAAGTGATTTGCACTTAGTTTACATGTTGCTTCTTGGGAGCATGGACAATTGAGCTATAATTGTGCGATGTAGACGTATTCATGATGAACTTATTATACTTTTCCCTTGCCAGTAAGATTTATGTCGTGGCCGAGATGAAATTTCCTTTAGAAAACCGCATGACGAACCTCCACATCCGTCTTTCTTGAGGGCTAAAGTTACCTTCAGAGACGCCATATTTCAACAGGGCGTTTTGCCACTGGATTAATCATTAGGCCTTAAATTATTCATCCCTTATCCAATCTTGAGGAACTGTCCTCAGCTCAATGTAATTCCATAATTTTGCCAAGAAAAATGGCCCCTTGCGACGCTGCCTGGGGTGTCCTGGCAAAGGTCCACACGCTCACCTCGGTCTCTGTGCAGCAGCTCCTCCCAGCCATTTAGCAAGATTATTTTATTATCCAAAAATACACAAGGTAATACAGGGTTCACACGTGCAAAACACACAGTACAAGTACTCACTGCAAGTCACAGACATACAAACACCAACCCCGGTCACAGGATACACTTTTATATTTGCTTTTAGTTGCTCTGAGGCAGAATTAATCTTATTGGTTGAATTACAACCACAAGGACTGATCCACACAGCAGGCTAAAAAAACAGACTCAACCTCAGTGACAAAAGAGAGGAGTGCTACATATTACGAATCAAGCCATTTTGCTGCAAACTGAAATAAAGATAACCATGCTAATGGGTCTAGGTTATATAGGCTTGTGAGGATATTAGAGAACAGAAGGCTGACCTTCCAAAATCATCATAAAAGCCACTCTTATAGATAAAACTAGAGCCTGAACAATACTGGATTTTTGGAGCTGATACCATTATTAGGGAGTAAGAAAAAAGATAAATATATGAGCCAATATTCTTTATTTATATATTAAAAAAAATCCAAGATGACATCAAGGCACTGAAACAGTTTCACTGGTATATACAGTAACTATACAGAAATGATAAAGAACTCTAAATAAACAAACAAACAAACAAATAAAAAAGAATAGAACTTGAATTAAGAGAAGGGATCAAATGTACAGAAAATGCTGTCTTCAAACTAAATAAAAAAATAAATAAAAACAATTTGCATTATGTTTTGTTAAAAAAAAAATTGGACAACATATACTCTAGGAGCACAACTAATGATTATTTTCACTTGTCAATCTGTCAATTATTTTCTGGATTAAAAAATTAGTTGCATGGTCTATAAAATGTCAGAAAATGGTGAAAAACGTCTATTCGTGTTTCCCAAAGCCCAAGATGACGTCCTCAAATGTCTTCAACCCAAAGACATTCAGTTTAGTGTCACAGAGAAACCAGAAAACATACACATTTAAGAGGCTGGAATCTGAGAAGTTTGACTTTTATTCTTAGAAAATACTTAAACTGATTAATTGATTATCAAAAAAGTTGGTGATTAATTTAGTAACTGATTAATAACTGATTAATCAATTAATTGTTGCAGCTCTAGCATACACTGATAGTGATATAGTCAGTTACGTCCACACTACACCACCCCTCATGTTCACGAACTTCTGTATTTCTTGAATATTAAATATTAGCAGCAAGAATAAGTCGGCCATGTGTTGACTTTTTACAGGGGACATGGACCTGATTAATTTTGCTCACCTACGGTCAGCAAACTGAATCATGAATGACTATTACAGATCAACAATGAAACTAACAGAGGGAACGGAATCTGAAAATAAGTTGAATATACGAATGTGTGTGCTACTTCAGCACCACGGTCAGCGCCACCAGTGTACCAATACACATAACAGTTAGGCTTCGGATATTTCAGAGCCATGGTCGGCCCAGAGATTCTAACTTGCACAAACCTCAGTCAGATAAAGGATCAATGAAGCAGGCAAACTAGACTAATATATTCAACTAAACAACTCCTCTGCTACTAGGGGATGGAAAGTGGGGATGGTGTTTTGATCAGTTTGCTAAAAAGAGGGATGGCAACCTCCCTGAAATCACCTGCTTATTGTGTGTGAAAGTTGTTTCATAAATCCACAGAGTACTATCACCTGACTGCAGCTCCCCTCAGGATTATGGAGCTTTGCAGCATCCCAAGAACTTTAATGTTCTGGCTTACTTGCACCACTTTCATAGCATTGTTTTGGCTGCAATTTTTGGTGAAAAAGACTGTTTTTTTTACTGGACAATAGTGTAGTTGGTTTTCAAAGATGACCCAGTTAGAGACAAGAATATTAAACTTATAATATCAAGTGTACATGTCCAAATGTTGCTCTGTATCTGCTGGATGTGCAAATGTTTAGTTGTTGGCCATATCAACAAAGAAAAGACTTAATATGTCAGTGTTGTATTCACAACTTGTTTTTAATTTTAGGTCATATGTCAATGACCATATGCAGGTGAACTTCACACTTTAGAGACATAAAATGCTTCAACAAAAATCTGTCAAAAACAACACATAAAGAGAGTAGTGGAGTGCTTCAATGACAGTAGATCATCTAAAATTGTCTAAAATGATTCTCTGGCTCTAATTTGGTGGATTTTTTCACCAAAAAGATAGGCTACAACTTTCATTTTTATTAAACTCATTCACTTTTTTAATTACTTAGTTAATTTGTGGGTCACAGAGATCTGGATGTTCTGCACAACACACACATGGACACAGATTTGGAAGTGGCAGTGATGGGAGCCCCAAGAAGAAACCGAGACCGACAGAGCTGGAACTAAACTGCTGCAGGCCTTTCTTGATTCAAAGTACAACACTAAACAGTACTCTAATGTCCTGTCCATTATTTTTTGTTTGCTGTACTCTCCTGTCGTGCAAGAGTTGAAGTTAAGAGACCATAAGGGATTAATTTTAGCCCGCTTAATTTCAGAGTGAAGCAAATTAAGTCCCACTCTTCCCCTCTGATGTTCTCACTGGTGCAGATCTCTCATCGCTGACCTGTTCCTTTGAGGAGGCACAGCGAGACACCGCAGGGTTTGGGTCTGGGGGACAGACATGACAGCTCTGTGTAACCGCTCACGCTGTTAAATCTGTTGGGAAATTAATCCCTCGTTTGTTAGCTGCACACATTCCAATTAATCACGGCCCCTCTCGGCGCACGGCTAAACGGTCGGAGTTTAGAATAATGTAAAGGAGTCGAGCTTATTTATTCCCGCCAAACATTTTTAAGACTTCAATCAAGTGTCCCCTCGGCTGCTCTCCCGCGGAGACACACACACACACACAGACACACACACACAGATGATTTAGTCCTCCCAATGAGGGATCATAAATCACACTTCTGAGCCAATAAACAGCTCCGCTTGGCCATCTCTGAACCTTCCAAAGGCACTGTTAGCCTTCCTGTCATGTTAGTGCTACAGAGTAATTAACAAGATGTTTCTGCAGGGAGGAGAGAAAAAGAGCCACTAATACACATTTCACTGGAGAGTGTTAGTGTGTTAGTGAGTCTATTACCATGGTGACGCTCATATCTGGAGAGTGAGTCAACAAGGGTTACACTGAATAAAACAACACGGTACAGTTTGTTTTTTTTTATAGTTGGCTACACGTGTTAAGACAACTGTATCACACAGTGTGGAATCTGACTGCGCCGGTGTGAGCTCGGCATTTAACTTCGGGCGATTGGGCAGATTTTCAGGCACTTTGATATTCCCAAAATGCCAGCCGCGGAGCATGTGAAGAATGATTGAATAAACATTGAGATGTCATCCCAAACAAAGAACGAGCAAGCCGCAAATCTCGCCGCTGAGAGGAAATCATTCTCACCTAAATCCCAGCGAGACTAAAAAGGATTCAAGGATTACAGCGAGCGCTCACTTAGCTTTAATCAAAGTGCAAAGCTGTGCAGGCTAGTGTCGTCCTTGTTAGACATTTAGGCAAGGAAGGAGTCGGGCTGAAGCAGTTGCTGTAGTTAATCAGCAATTACTTTCATACTTCTACTTTAGCAGTGGAAACATCTCCCTCTGATATATTTTGTCTCACTTTCTGTTTGTTTTTGTTGTTTTTTTTTGCACAAATCTCAAAATATTCACCTTTTTCTATCTGTTTCCCTTGTGAATCTTTTGTATTTGAAATGAGAGATGGCAAGAATACTCCATCTGATCATCCCCACCCTCAATTTTCCAAGCTCATGTTTTGTTTAAAGTGTTTTTGACATTTCCTTGTTATCCTGGAGCGCTGCGTTTGTGTGTGATCTCCATATAGAAGGGTGTGCGTGTAGGCTTGTTCTCTATGAAACGATGAAACGAGGTGTATTTATGCATATGTCTGTTCTCGCTACAGCAGAGAGCGCGTCTGTTTTCACTTCGTATCATACTCCACTCCACCTCCACCGCCAACCCCCCTCCAACATCATTACACTGTGCTTTAATCCCTCCCCGCCTCTCTGGTTTCCCTCTTTTTACCCACAGTTTCCTCTGGGGATGTGACTTATGCTACGCCGCCTCTTTGTGCATACAGCACAGGTAACACTGAGGACAGAAGGCAGTGTCTGTCTTTGGTTCTTCAGGGAGTGGGGGGAAAAGACAAAGGGAAGCCCCGAAGCTGCCTGTCTCACAGGTGCAACAAACCAGCAGAGGAAAAAGTAAATATGGATTATTGAGAGCAGGAGGTAGGCAGGTAGGCAGCAGGTTCAGGAATAACACTCAAGAAATCTAATGCGAAAATTAATGGGTGTGTAAAAGTTCAGTTACAAATCACTGTCTGGATTTGTTCCTATTTCAAACTACTCAGTGCCTTACAGTATTTTGCTGCTGGTCAGTCATGTTTCTCTCTCTTTCCTCCTTTCTCTCCACTGCTGTGTGCTTCACCAGCGCGCACTCACACTTGAGTTATTCGACAACAATTTGTTACATTACTGTAGGTGCAATAAAAGCTTCCCAACAAGAGTAATTTATTAATGTAATCCATCTAAAACCAAATATAAACATGTCAACCCCAAACCAGCTGAGCCAAAGCAAGCCATCTAGGCTGCTCCCTCAAAAAAACACGAGGGGGCGGCCTAGAGGCGCAACTCAACTCATATGTGTGTAGGTAAACAGACAGGAGACGTTAGTAATAGTCTGTGTGCTCTCAGTACATTTGTAGCTTCTAACAGAATCTCTGTGGTTTTAAGTGAGCTTCTCTCCTGCGTTGTTTTTACGTTCAGGTATCTGCTTTATTTTATTGTTTTCGAGTTTGCTTCCAGTGGATAGGATTTGCATCGAGTTACGGCTAATAAAAAAAATTCTGATTTTTATGCTTCATAATAAAAACTTTTAAATAACAAACAAGGGAGGACATTTATTGTGAAGAATTTATAGGAAATGAAATGTCCACCATTTCAGAGTTGTTTGACTCAAGACAAGCACATCACATATAGGTTAGTCACTCTGATCTCCATGAAGGTTTCCGTCCACATGTCTGTTCTGAGTGTGAGTACACATTGCTCCACTCAGATAATTATATCCCCATTTATTTTGATAAAGCCTACATACAAACTTATTTTTATTTTCTAGATCAAAGTACTGATCTCTGCCATGGAAGTGCCACATGGACATATATTCTTTTGCTCCATTTGGAATAAAACTGCTCATTTTACAGGTTCATCACTTCACTTTTACTATTAGGTAAAACCTGGTGCCTTGGTTGGAAAGATAAGCCAATATGAAAGCAAGTTTACTAAAGGAGACAGGAGGCTACTTTCCCCTCTGTTGTCATCCAATACTGGACTTTTCATTTAATTATTGATACATGCCAGGTTCACTGACTTTCGATGACCATGGCAACAAGAAACTGTCAGTCAAACTACTACAACTTCTCGTACCGCTGCCACTTCTCCTGGCCTAGCACTGTAAACTTTCTTTCGGCCTCTCGCTCATTAGCAGGGTAACCCCAGACTGACCATGACAACGCTACAGGCCTGAGATTAGACCCACCTCTTCAAAGGGAACTCTGGTGGACAGCAGGGCTGAAAGTGATCAGGCTGGACTGGACAAGAGGATCACTTTTAATGAGTCTCTCCTCTGTTCCCACTAACCAGGCAGCTCCACCTGAAGACGGCCTCCCTGTCCGCTGGGACAAAGACTGATGTTCAGCCTGGTGGGAGGGAGAGGAGCAGCTGAGGTTCACTCCAACTACGAGCACTACTACTTTGTTCAAGAACTTGGTGCAGCTGGAGCTCTCAATGGATCACTGAATATTAGTACAATGTGCACTCACAGCTTCACTGTACACCTGCACATGACCTACAGCGTTTTTCTGGCCATTGCACCAACTCTCTCACTGGCCATTCTCTGGTGTAAAAGTAATTATACACTCATTTATCATGGAACAGGTGCATAAGGAATAAAACATGACTAATAAGTTATTTTTACCCTCTTCCTCCACCACAATGCACCAAAGAGGAGCAACATGTCCATTAAAATTACAGTCATTAAATAATCATGAACTAAGGACTCGTTACAGAATTATTTAATAGCAAATTTAAAAAATAAACTAATACAAGACTTTAACAAATGACTACATGGAACCTGAATAGCCACAAAAGTATTGACACAATCTATTTTTTTGTTAAGGAACTGATGTCGTTATAATTGACTGAGGAACAGCTTTGTTTGTATTATTGAGTTAAAAACTCTACAGTGAAGAAGATCATTGATATAAAAAGGTGTAGGATCTATTTTTCAGTAATGTCACTAACAGAGGTTTAAGTCAAAGAACAGGTATTTACTCACAACTTTTAAGTTGCATATGTACACCACAAACTGCATACTCTCCATCTTTTGATGGACCAAAGAAATAATGGTGGTGGAAGGCTCCTCTCTCTTTGTTGTAGGACAGAGAGATACAGAAGATCTTTCATACCAACTGCCATCAGACTCTATAATTCTTATACTAATAGATGAGACTACTACAGACAAATGAATTTCCCCTTGGGGATTAATAAAGTATTTCTATTCTATTTCTATTCTATTCTATTCTTATCAGTGCTGGGGAATGTTACTTTACTCATTAAAGTACAAGATTACTGCCACTAAAAACTAACTTGTTACTAGGGCTGCACGATATGGTAAAAAAAGTCATATTGCGATTATTTTGACTGAAATTGCGATATGACAATTTTTATTTTCAATGAAAAAGAAAAATCTTTTAAAATTGTGATATTGTGACATTTGTTGTAATCTGTCTGGGTTCTGTACCAAACAAATGTTTGCTTATATCTGGAGAACAAGATTTTTAAGCCAGGGCGTCTCTGCAGCATCACAGAACTTTGCTATAATGCTGTTTTCTCACATATTTTTCCTTTTTCAAAAAATTGCGATTTGGTTCTGGTTCTGCAATTTGGACATTGTACATGGTCATATTGCAATTTCGATAATATTGCGACTAATTGTGCAGCCCTACTTGTTACCTCACAGCATTACCTAATGAGAAAAGTAACTTGACTTGACTTGTACTTTTGCATTACCAAAAATGAAAACCACTTTGTGATTCCTTGCGCATGTTGGTTATTGTCCTGACAATCTAAACACAAACTTGGCGGAGGCATCTTACACAGCAGAAAACAATTAAAAATGGGCTCCATAGCTTTCTCTTTTATGACGCAGCAGAAGTTTTTGAAAATATTTGTCAGACAGTTGCTTCCTCTGACGAGATATCCAAAGCTAAAAAAAACAAAACAAAACAGGCACACTAGTCTGGACAGTTGACTCAAAAAATATAAGATCTTGGAGAATTTGTTACACATCCATCTTGAGACCCAACTTGAGTGATCAACTGAGAACAAAGGCTGTGTCTAGCCTCTATCACAAATTTACAAAAAGTCACCTGCACCTGTCACCTTGTCTGGTGACAGATGCAGGCAGTGGTGCTTCTTGCAGTGGGTAAAAAATAACAGAGCACTTGAATTACAAAATTAACATGTCACATTGCTTATTACAACATAATTCTTAAAAGCGTTTCTTCAAATAAAAATACAAGCTGGTTCAGCTTAATGAAGATCAGGACATTTATTAACTTGGTGGGTGTGCAGACCCACCAGCTGTATCTTACACTGGCTGTGACTTTTCAAAAAATTAAAATGCACTTGAATGCAACCCACATGCAACCCACCCCTTATCCCAAATTACACTGTAAAGAAAAATGTTCTTTTGTGATGCCTCTGTTGCCTCATTTAAGTGACAAGCTAACGTTATTGTAAGACAGTTGGATACAGCAAAGTCATACTTTGTCTGAGCTTCATTTGTGTGGCGACACTAGTTTGGGGCCCAACAAAGACTTAATGGGATGTATGTATCAATTCTGGATGCCCACAGCTAAACTGTAGATGGGACCCAAAGATTCCTAATTGAGCCTCTGTTTTGCCAGAAGAACACTGGTTTGACAGCAGCAAATTCAGTCTGTACAAATGAACACACGGTTATATTTGGCTGCATCTTACTTCACTGCCCTTGTTCAGTGTAAACCACTGCATACTTCAATGTGACCTCTAAGGGATCCTTCAGGTTTTGCTTTTTCCCTGTATACTGTACAAGTTACTCAACAGCTCCTCGTAGTAAATGGTTTTGTGTTGTCAATTTAAGGAGATAGATAAATCTGCCCCACCACCGGCGGTGCCCTGGTTTATTCCCATTTCCGCTCTCCCACTAAGAATCTTACTGACAGAATATATGGCGTCAGCATGCTCCAAATCTTTGAGCCTTTTAGCCTCCTCTGTAATGCTTACACAGGGAAATTGAACAAGTGGACAGACTGTGCCACCCGACAATATTATACACTTTAGAGCAGAAATTTCATTCTCTTAAGCCTTAAACTTTAGTGACCCTCGGCAGAGCTCGTTCTCGGAAGAACTGTAAAGCTGTTTTGTTTAAACCAAAGATTTATGTCGGTGGCAACAATTTTGTGGGCGAAAATTTGTTTGCAAAATGAGTCAATGTCTATTTATGGGTTGTAAGAAATCATTAATAATCTTGTAGAAGCCATTGATGTTCTTAACTGTTAAATGTAGCAATATGTTTATGGAGTCTGAGTTAGGTGTCTGCCTGTCTTGCTGCCTGCCAAAGTCCAGAGTTGTGTATTTTCAGAGCAGTGGGCTTTTGTTTTCAGGATAACACGGTTAACTACAATGAACTTACAGCTGACAGTTTTAACAGCTGATCAACGTACAGTGGAGAACTCATCAATTTACAATGTTACGCTCGTCCTGCACAGCACCTGCAGAGCTTCCCCGAGTCTGGAGGGCAGGGGGGAAACGACTCACTTCAACCATTAATCGCATATTAAACAGGGTTTCAACCAATTTAATATACGGTCTACGGCTCCAACTCGCTATTTAGACAGCTGTGCATGCGCAATTGCTAAACATTCATGACATGTTCATGGCATGGTTATGACAATGTAGTAACAATGTTACCATACATATATAGGACATATATGTAGTTGATGCAAAAGTGAATATTCAGAGGAGGTGATATTGTGCAAGATATACCACTGTGAAAATCATTACTATATAACTAAAGATTAGAGGTAATGTTTTCATAATTATGCCACTTGCAAATTATGGCTGTTCTACTCACTAATTGCTCTTTCCTTTAATTCTATTCATCTAGAATTAAATTATGTAAACGTGGGCCCTGAGTGGATAATAGTGACCTAAACTCTATCACGCATACCTCTAATATATTTCCTAAACATATAAAAGGACTGGATTGAAACAGCAACCTTGCCACAGCTATAAAGTCCTTTCAAAGCCACATAACTCTGAAAGCTGTGCTCTCCTTCCAACATGCTAGCACAAAGAGGAGATCAAAGTAACCAAAAGTTGTTCAAGTGTATTCTCCACGTTTGGGGTGACTCTGTAACGAGTGTCGAGGTGCAACAAAACAGC
>JAJHUR010085170.1:0-20336 GCA_027495735.1 Lutjanus campechanus | reverse complement strand
ACCCTCGGCAGAGCTCGTTCTCGGAAGAACTGTAAAGCTGTTTTGTTTAAACCAAAGATTTATGTCGGTGGCAACAATTTTGTGGGCGAAAATTTGTTTGCAAAATGAGTCAATGTCTATTTATGGGTTGTAAGAAATCATTAATAATCTTGTAGAAGCCATTGATGTTCTTAACTGTTAAATGTAGCAATATGTTTATGGAGTCTGAGTTAGGTGTCTGCCTGTCTTGCTGCCTGCCAAAGTCCAGAGTTGTGTATTTTCAGAGCAGTGGGCTTTTGTTTTCAGGATAACAGGGTTAACTACAATGAATTTACAGCTGACAGTTTTAACAGCTGATCAACATACAGTGGAGAACTCATCAATTTACAATTCGTAGCAAGTTCTGAACTGAAGAAGCCTCTTGGATGAGAGGCGAAACGTCTTCAAGAACTCTATGAAGTCCAGTTGCCTACAACAAACCTTGCTACGAATACCATGACCTGGATGACTGAGAACCTTCACAGACATCAATTTACAATGTTACGCTTGTCCTGCGCAGCACCTGCAGAGCTTCCCCGAGTCTGGAGGGCAGGGGGGAAACGACTCACTTCAACCATTAATCGCATATTAAACAGGGTTTCAGCCAATTTAATATACGGTTTACGGCTCCAACTCGCTATTTAGACAGCTGTGCATGCGCAATTGCTAAACATTCATGACATGTTCATGGCATGGTTATGACAATGTAGTAACAATGTTACCATACATATATAGGACATATATGTAGTTGATGCAAAAGTGAATATTCAGAGGAGGTGATATTGTGCAAGATATACCACTGTGAAAATCATTACTATATAACTAAAGATTAGAGGTAATGTTTTCATAATTATGCCACTTGCAAATTATGGCTGTTCTACTCACTAATTGCTCTTTCCTTTAATTCTATTCATCTAGAATTAAATTATGTAAACGTGGGCCCTGAGTGGATAATAGTGACCTAAACTCTATCACGCATACCTCTAATATATTTCCTAAACATATAAAAGGACTGGATTGAAACAGCAACCTTGCCACAGCTATAAAGTCCTTTCAAAGCCACATAACTCTGAAAGCTGTGCTCTCCTTCCAACATGCTAGCACAAAGAGGAGATCAAAGTAACCAAAAGTTGTTCAAGTGTATTCTCCACGTTTGGGGTGACTCTGTAACGAGTGTCGAGGTGCAACAAAACAGCATCATCATCCACATAATATGATGCAGGATCACACCTCTTGTTTCATGTTGGCTAATATCCAGTAATTTGCCACCTTACTCCTCCTTTTCTTTCGGAGGAGTCTTTGATGCTGTGTCAAATGTCCCCCTCTTCAAAGTGTTCAAGGATATGAACCAAGGGACCAAAATTGGTCGCATCCGTACACCGCAGGCCTGTTATGAACCTGCCAAATAGAGATGACATTGATGGAGGAGTATGCTGATGCAAGGTTGTATGTTTTATCAGCTCTTGAAACAATGTGCGCCTGGCTCAATTTTCAATCCGATGGGATCCTAGAAGAGAGAAAAGTTGGCCTGACTGCACTTAGTGCGAACACTTCATACATTATGCCTCCAAACAGCATCTCTCAAAGCTCAAAAACAGCGTCTGATGAGTTAGACTTTATCATACGGTGTGAGACATTTAATCTTTTCACAGGGCTAGCTCTTCTCTTTCCCACCATTGATTTTGACCATCATAAGCCGTACTGTAGATAATGATCAGAGTCTAATCAGCTGCATTATCAGCATGCCCTTCCCTATCAGAGCGGCCAACACCTAAGGCTGTCCAGTCAAACGTTGGTCTAGCAAAACACTCAATGGTCGAATAACAACCTTGCTGTGATGTGCCAAACACTTGTGAATAAATGTCCTTTCCTGTCCGTTTCTTGGCTTCTTTTCACTTAATTCTTCTTTGTGCACATTTAATTGTGCTGACATTATAAAGACAGATTTGCTGTAGTCATTAACCTTTAAATTTGACTGAATAGCCAATCTAGCTGTGTGGCCTCTGGAATGAAAATGTCTGTCTGATGGTCAATTTTATCTAAACCGAAACATCTCAGCAACTATTTGAAGGATTGCCATGAAATTTTGTACAGACATTCATGGTCCCCAGAGGATCAATCATACCAACTTTGGAGATCCCATGACTTTTCATCTGGTGCCACCAGGTACTCAGAATTATTATTTATTACTTTATTTTATTCAATAAAATATCTTCACTGCTAGCATGACCCCTGGAGCTGATCACAACCATTCAAGACAATGCTTGTGATTCCATCAGAAGCACATCAGCACAACACAGCAGCAGCTCTCCACTCTGTTCACTCTGTTCTGTAGCACCACCATGAGGTTGACACTTTTAGTTTTCAGTGAAATATCTCGACAACTATTGGATGGACTGCCATCAAATTTGGTATACAAATTCAAGCTCCCTTCAGGATGAGCACAAATAACTTTGGTAATCCCCTGATTTTTAATCTAGTGCCATCTAGGGCTGAGTATCATTTAAAAAAATGAATGAATAAAGTAATACAAATACCCACAGATTACTTTATTCAATACCCTTTTTTAAACTCTCATACTTTCAAACATTTTGATGGAATTTCAGCTCCCTGGCAATTCCATCAAATACACCACGTTTGACTTCATCACCACAAACTGTATGTGGCTTCTAGCTGTAACTGTAGTTGTGGGTCCATCTCAAGTTGTATTAAATGGAAAAATATTTGTGATGATTAGCTATGAGCCAAATCATACGAACAGGTTTTTTTTCTGAATCTGGGTATGAAAACACTGAATGCAGGGATTGTTTGACTGAGAGGATTTTCAATATTACTTAGCACTGGGTTATTTCAGTCGAGTTTGGTATCGGCACTCAATGTATTGAGTTGATACCCAACCTTGGCCCCATCTTAAGGTCAAAGCTTTAATATGTACAGCACCCAGTGTGGCATTAGATTAGTCTTGTTTTCCCCACATGCAGCCGTAACGCTTTCAGTGCGGTCATCGATTGATTTGCGGCAGATCCACCACTGTTTCGGGAAAAACTCTAATGTGTGTCCTCTATCAGTAATAACTCCTTCATCCACGTCAGTCTGTGGTATGCATTATTTCTGCAGCTATTACTGAGAATTCATTATTTAAGTAAGTAGCTATCAGCAAAGAGGCAAGCAATTTACTTGTCAAAATACATTACTATGTGAGGTTTGAAATATGACTGGGGGGAAGCTCTGGCCTGGTGCGAGCAGAGAACAGGCAGGCGCCGTCTGCTTAATTATGAATTGTGGGCTATATTTTAAATGGAGACGCAGAAAACATCTCCCATCCTTTCTTTTAAGGTTACTCTGAATTCTTTCTGGATCCCTCATCGCCCGGCTTGCTTTTCAGAGAGGTAAATGAAATAACCGCCCTTTTCATTTGGTGAAACGGTGCTTTTCTTGACGGGTACTTACGCTGGTATACCTGCCATTAACTGCAATCCAGAAGCGCTATGATTCATGGCGAAGATTACTGCTGAGGCCCAGGAAACTTTTTTTTTTTTTTTTTTTTTTGCATCTGTCAAGTCTTTAATGCTAATCTACCTCTTCTTGTTACATCAGCTTTTCCCTCCTCAAGACTTCTCTTATTTTCGCTGAAGCGGCTTTGATCCCCCACAGACCCAGGTGATCTCCACCGCACCTCTTTGGTTAAGTTCTTAGGCTGGATTAGGAGGGATGGATGAGGAAAGGAAGGTAGCAGCACTATCTGCGCTCTCTTTACCCATAACCCCATAGGGAAAAGGCAACATCCAACTGTGTAGATTGACAGCTCACAGGACAGCACCCCAGCGTTGCAGACTTATCTTGTCTTCTACCTGGTTCGGTGTAGAGCTTTCTCTCCCCTGTCTGTTTCCTCTGTCGTCTACCTCTTTAGTTTGTGCTCCCTCATCTGCAGCCTCACCCTCCCGAGACCCTCACTTTAGAGGATTAAAGGCGCTCTAATATGATTCATGAGATACATCTAACTCATTCTCTGCTGGTTAGAGAATAACATTACACTCCCGAGAGACTTGGAGAAGAAAATGATTATCTAATGGAGTATTTTGTTTCTGTGTTGTTAAATGGCTGGCCTGCCTCGCGCTGTCGAAATGAGGACTGTCGTTTAGTCCCTGGTGGGGTTATCTTTTTCCTCTCTACCCACGCGCATCGCCCAGGCTCTGTTGGCTGCGAACCACTTGGGAGAACGGGCTAGATGATCCGCTGCTGCGTAGCTCCCAGCAAATCTAACACAAACCAAAGAACCTTTCAAAGTTAAACAAATCACCCTTGGGCGTTGTGTCCTTCCACATTTGGCTCCAACTCTCAGCGCACAGTAATGTTTGTAGACTGCATAAACAGCTGGGCGGCACAGAAAGTGAGAAACAATATTGGACAATAAGCTGGTCTTATTCATCTGCAGGAAAACGTGCCGAGGCAACAACAGCAAGCTGAAGTTATCTCTCAATAGTGAACAATAATGGTTAGTCAAAATGTGCTCATTCTTTTTCACGGGTGGTGTCACAAACTTCAACATTATAACATTAATATTAAAACTTTAGGTAAAATTGACATGTTTTAGGGTTTTGTCACATTTGGTATTATTTTTGAAAATTCTGCCTTTGTTTCTATTAGTAATACAAACCTTGTACTCACCAGCAGGGTTCAGCATTAATCATGGCCAGAAGCCACAAAAAGTTACTCTATTCCCACCAAATATTCCATGTAGGTGGCCCCCTGTGGGTTAGTTCAACATTCACTGAAAACAGTCAACAGTACTCATCACTAGCTAGCTATTGATATGCCGGAGCTACTCGCGTACGGGTTTCCTGAGCCTACTCCAACCGCCAGCGCTGTCCTTAAAGCAGAAATAAAAACGCAAAAGGCCAACTATGGAAAAATGAAGCATGGGGAAATACGCGAGCCTGTGCACCGATCCAACACCACATAATGTTTTATCCCCGAAACGGGACCCTGCTAATCCCCAGCAGCAGCCAGTACACCAAATTTTATGGTCAGTGGAAGAGCGAAACGCTGGCTTATCTTGGCATCAGACCATGTTGCAAACTTGTAATTTATGATTCTATAAAGTCTATGTCAATAAAATTGACTTGTACCCATTAGATTTTCCTGCAGCTCTGTCCGACTGGGCAAGTGGTATAAAAGAATGAAACTATAAACTCTCAGTTAATGATTGTCATTTTCATCGCACCCTGAACTGATATACAGTAAATCATGGCATAAACTATGACAATAAAAACTAAATTTTAATTATCTGTAACTATACTATAAAATTGGGACTGTTGTAACATACAGGCTGCAGATTATCTTGACTGTTGTTTGTGGTAATTAAGAGTTGCTGGGGAATTCCTTACTAACAGCTTTTGAATCTAGAAAGTAGTCCTCTGATAAACTTCCAATAGCTTGTGAGAAAAGCTGTGGATGATACATACAAACATCATGGTCATCAGCAGAGGCCATCTGCCTCTTCATTATGCATCTCCAAATATGTCACTGGTGGGCTTTCACAGTTTGCCAGCATTAGGTAGGTGGAAGTGAGTCAACTGCACCAAACTAACAAAGCGTGTTGGCAACAAATCACAAAGCCCTCAGTGGACTTTTAACATTCAAGGAGAATTCTAACACATTACCACCAACAAACAATAATTAAAACTTCAGAGAGAGGTTGTGCCTCTAAATATTGTTCTCATACACTGTAGGAAAATGATGGAAATAATACAATGTTCTGTCAATGAACTCTTACTTTCTCCCTGCAATCCAGAGCAATAATTATAGTCAAATACTGAGCCATCTATGATACCCAGTGTCCAGAAATCACAGGATCAATAACACTTTCACTTTAGACTTGAATAATTGCAACAAAGCTTGGATTTCATGTGGCATTATATGATACGACAGTGAATCAGTGAAATTGCTAGGTCCACGCAAGATATAGATTAAATGGTCATTAGGCTGAATGAGGATACTTGTGTCTCCACGGCACCGTAGTTAAAGGCTCCAAGAGCTCTCAGATCACGGTAATTTCAGACAGAAATGGCTCGTGATATAACGGTCAGGCTCTTAAACACAATTATCTGACAGCTATTTCTCTGGCTGGGCAAAGCACCGCACATGACAAGTTAGAGGAGGGGAGAAATGCTATCTTCATCATAGTCTGACATACAGTGAAGAAAAAAAGTATAACTATATGAGACTAATGCTTGTCATATTAAGAGTCTTGATCTGTCAGTTGAGGAAATACTTTGTGTGAAATTCAGAAACTGGAGACATATTGTGCTGGAGAGGAACGGCGCACAGACAAAATCTTAAATCCACTACTACGTTTTTTCTTAAATATGTACATGGTAAAGGACAGAGAAGGCTGTATATTTGTCTGAACCTTACATACATTCAACAGCTGTATGAGAGAGTAGCACTTAGCAGGGGCATTCATGACTGCTGCTACTATTATATGCTACTACTGCTCTAAACCACTGGGAGGTCCTCAATTCCACAACAAAGTAATATCACTCCCCTATGAAGAACTCCCCATAGCTGCAAATTTATCTCCCATATGATCTGTCAAAGACCTGTTTGACCCTGGATTCTCAAACTATGCTCGTATACCACTGGTAGAACGCAAGAACCTTCTAGTGGTCCGTGGAGTAAAATCAGATTTTTTTCAATTAAATAAGTACTTTCAAAAATATGTAACACTATCAAAATGCAACAAAAATTCAAATGAAAAATGCATAAAATCACTGAATCACTGAAATTAAGGTAAAAATAAGTTTTGTCTTTCCTGTATTTTTCAACCTGCTACGTAGTTTTAATCATGCACATAGTGCGCATGTCATCCACGGTTAGCAGTAATTACAAACTAAACTGTGATGGCAGAGCAGAGGTAATCAGGGATAAAATGAAGGGACTGAAAATAAATGCTTCAAAAACACTGCAATTGTGGCTCCAAACAGGAACTGCTATGAAGACAATGCAGATCAGGAGGAGAATATTTCAAGCTGCTGTGTTGGAACAGTGAGGTGTGACTTGAAGAGCTTTCTGAGGTGGTACATGGTGTAAAAAGTTTGAGAAATTGCATTAGATTATACAGATGGCTGCAAATAATGATGAATAAAGTCTAGAGCGCTGTCCAGGTTGCTGATCAGTGCCAGCACTGTCTATTGTGCTGGAGGGTTAGGACGATTTAAGGCCTGAATATACTCCCAAACAGATGCGTGCACAGACAGCTGCAGACGGCTGTGGGCATCACAGTATAAGACAGACTTTAGGAGGCCAAAAGTCCCTGCTGCTGTTGGAACAACTTAGCTTCCCTTGGAAAATTTATGGAATTTTTTTGGGGAAAAAATACTCTTTGCAACCCTACCCCTGATCTGAGGGAGTATTCAGTCATTCAACAGCTGTAGGCTACTTAATCTGACACATGAATTTTGGAACTACAAAACCCACTCGCAATTGTACTGCATAGTGGTGTTACACAGTGACTTTTATCAAACATGTCCTTCCTGTACCAAAATGTAACTAGTCATTAAATTTACGATACTGTATGCGCTCACAGTAAGGTTGTAAAAAGTGTTGATAATTCAATACGTTTTCAATACCACATATTTAAAACAAAACAATACTACGATTTGATGGTATTGAATATACTGAAAGTAAAAATAAGAAAATGCTTACAGTACCAGTCAGAAATTTTGACACATTTCTCATTCTGTTTTTTTTGTTGTTGTTGTTGTTTTTTATAAGAAATGGTTCAGATTATTCCAACAATGTGCAAAGTTGTCATCAAAGCAAAAGGTCGCTATTTTGAAAAATCTAAAATATCAAAAATATCAAAGAGCAAAAGTGTTTGCACACTTGTAGGTTGACAGGGGCATAACATATACACATATACATATACACTTACATACATTTAATAGTAATGTTATCAAATCTTTAAAAGTGAAGAAGACAGTGTTTGAGTCTTTTATATATTCAAGCATAGCAAAATCAGACCGCATTCAGTGGCTTTTTCTGTGCAGGCATCATCAGAGGTATTGAGTATTGTTTTATACTAGTATTTATTGTTTACATTTTTATTCTAGTATGTGGCTTTTATGTGGGTCCTGTTCATTTGTTACTTAAACTCATCCGTCAGCACCTGGCTCTGTGCAGGTGTGCAAAGATGACCTTTTCTCACATTACATCTTATATTTAGTTCCACATCACATAAATCTTTCAAGGAACCTTCCTACAAAATCATTATACAGCTTCGGTGAAGTAACGCTGTGTGTGTTTTCTAGAACATTTCAACAAAACTCTTAACACAATGAAGCCAGTTAGTCAGTTTTCGCTAAAATACATTAAGCTAGAACCATCTTACAGTAAGTAGAACTGTTTACGAACTGTAGAAAAGAGACCAAAGCAAGTCTCCTTTCTCCCTCCCTCTCTCTGCCTCTCTTTCTCCCTGTGTAAGAATGATTGATCTCTCCATCGGTGATAAGAAGCTCTTCTCCATCATGCGCCTGCTGCCACCTCCGTCCCACTTTCCCCGAGCTATCATAGCAGGCCTGTCTGAGAGGCCCATGATAACGACAGGCCTGGGACACAAAGGTAAATCAATCTCAGCAAGGGAAGTGAGGGGAGGGCTCACTGTGTGTATGCGTGTGTGCACATCTGTGTATTTATTTTTTCAAACACCTGACTGGAAGATGGTGCCAATACACAGTCAACATTTACATGTCATAAGATAGGTGCCTTGATATTAAACCTGAAAACAACACAGCAGTGCTTAGGGCTTGGCCAGGTTATGTTCAAAACTGCTGACCAAGAATGGGGTCATTATCAGGTGGTGGAAGGCAAAAACACTTTGAGGAATTCCTGAACGCCGCCAAGACATCCTCTATGGTGGAGGCATAGTCTGAAGACCTGGGGGAAGTCTTGTCCATCGGGTGTGGACAAGATTCGCCATGAGATCCTAAAGGCTCTGAACGTTGTTGGGCTGTCTTGGCTAAGACACCTCTTTAGTGTCCTTCAGAAACTGTCCTTGAACAGCAGACCAGCTCTATACCCTTGCAGAGTTACTGTGTGGGACACTTGAATTCAACAATCCGGTCTACACATGTTTTGTGGATTTGTGGATTTGTACAAGGCCTACGACCATGTCCCCCAGGGGATCTTGGGGGTGGGGGGGTGGGGTGGTACAGTGGGAGTATGGGGTGCCTGGGCCATTGCTATGAGCACGAACCATCATGAGGGCTGTGTCTGTAGTCTCGGCATGAAGTAAAACATGTTTTCAATCAGTGTTGGAATCCACTAAAGCCGCAAGGAGTGTCTAAATTGCCTCTTTGCTTTTTGCAGATGATGTGGTTCTGTTGGCTTCATCAGACTCTGACTTAAAGCATGAACCAGGGCAGTTTGCAGCCAAGTGTGAAGCAGCTGGGATGAAATCCACAACCCTTATGTCTGGGGGCCACGGTTTTCTGTCTCTGGGTGGGGAGTGAGTTGCTGCCCCAAGCAAATGAGTTCAAGTATCTTGGAGTCTTGTTCACAAGTGACAGAAAAATTGAGCACACGATCGACAGGCGAACTGGTGAGGTGCTACCTGTAATGCTGCCACTGGACCAGACCGTTGTGGTGAAGAGGGAGCTGAGCTGCTAAGCAAGGCTTTCAATTTACCAGTTGAGGTTGAAGGACCAGTTGAAGGACCCGGCTGAACTAGTTCAAGCATCTGATTAGGATGTCTCCTCGACACCTCCATTTGGAGGTTTTCTGGGCAAGTGCCACTGGGAGGGATGCCGAAGTAGACCTAGAACCTGCTTGAGGGTTATCTCATCTGACCTGGGGATTCTGGAATACCCTGCTTTAGCCTGCTGCCACTGTGACCCAACTCTAGATAAGCAGAAGAAAATGGGTGGGTGGGTGAAGGGATGGATGGATATATACGGATTGAAAATATGATACTATACCATTTTTTCAGATATTAAATGATGGTTATGAGCTGTATCCCCTTGGTTGCTTTTTCAAGTTAGTTTGCTACCTAACTAAGAAACCCTGAAAACAACATTTACTCTTAGTGTGACCGCCACTCAACTCAATACTGTATGGAACTGTAAAAGAGTAAAGAAATTACATTTGGGACTAAATTTGCTTTATTAGATTATTCCTTTAGATCTATTAGTAAGTAATAGACTGTCCGCAGTTAAAACTAAGACTTCTCAACAGCAGTAGCTTACTAGCTAATTAGGCTTACGTTAGCTTCATGAGTTAATTGAAAACAGCTGCGGCTGACATTTTAATGTTTCTAGCTGACGTATTTTAAAACAAAAACCCTGTATAAGGGCCTTTGAATATGTACATGTACATACAGAAATAGCAATGGTCTTATACTATAGTGTACAGCTACTTAGTCTGAGCATTTAAAGTATTTATGAAAGATCATATTCTTATTTCATTCTAGTATAACCTGACATGCTAAAGTTTGTAGCTTACATTTGAACAGCTAAACACACAGTTTAATCTTACATTTTGCTCTTGTGTTTTTGGTGTTGGCATTAAACAAACTAACAAAAAAACAAAAAAAGATAGGCCCTGACAACTCTTTGGTACAAAAAGTGCAACCGTTTTGTTTTTGTAATTACATATGCCTTTGCATGTAGTCTGTTCTCTAACAGACTGCCAATATGACTTCAGGTGTGATTCACAGCACTCTGAAAAAATGTAATCCTCTTATTTTTGGCTAAATATTGCAGTGTCTCTTCATGGCACCATCATTGTGCTCTCACTGAAGTTCAGTTGGGCCACAAGAGGGCAATTAACTGCATGATAAAATATAACAAATAATAATTTGAACAACCCTTATTATGTTTTTGTCAAAGAAAAATAAAGAGACTTGCTAATAGCTTAATTATGTGACATTAAAATGAAACACTCACGCTTTAACTACAATTTCTGTGTCCATGTATGATTAGTACTGTAGAATTGTTTGTGCTTCCAATAAAATTGTTGCTTTTTGATGAAAACTATACACAGAAATACAGAATCTGG
Organism: Lutjanus campechanus; assembly: GCA_027495735.1. NCBI lineage: Eukaryota > Metazoa > Chordata > Actinopteri > Lutjaniformes > Lutjanidae > Lutjanus > Lutjanus campechanus. Next base: position 9,263 of record JAJHUR010085170.1, on the reverse strand, counting down.
CAGCACCGATTGTATTGTACACTGTATACTATATTTTTAAATTAAGACACTTACTTTCCTGAGTCAGCTGAGGAAACGTGTCTGTGCAGGAAAGCTCTCAAGCTTTTTTTGATTTTTCTGGCCAGATAAAGTCTTCCTGGAAAAGGTTGTTTTGCTAAGTGGATCATTTAAGCTTCCACACTGCAGCTATTTTGGGTGACATTTTCACTCTTTTCTAATCGCTGTAGCTTATCATCAATTGCTTAAAACGGTCTTTAAGGAAATTTTCTTGCAGATAAAATGGAATATAAATGTCTCAAAAATGACATCTGGCGTGTGAATTTTTATGGTGCTCCATAACCACCGCCAGAGTGAATTGCTGCATCTGCTGTTGCAATACGTTTTGAAAGAAAAACAAGTGTATGAACACATCGAGCCTCACCAGTGTTGTTCAAAGCACAGGACTTTGGGACCAGAGACAGGGGCTTGAGTCTTTCATCTCATGTATTGCAAAAGGTGCCCCGTGGAGTTTTCTGAAAACAAACAAAAGTTATGTTTAAAGTCAATATTTTTCACAGAACACATTGTATGTATCCTTGAGGTCTAACAGAGTGCATTTCATTCCTTATTTCTTTATCTTATTTCTTTCCTTACATTTGTAGAGCAGGTTTTTAAACATTTTTTAATTGCATGTTGTTTACATTTACGTTGGCCTGCTAATAGTCTTCTTCACTGTTTTTGTTGGCACATTGCTGCATTTCTTGGCACATTACCGCCACCAACTGTCAATCAGCAGATTGCTTGCACACGTGACTCATTGTGTGCATGCACAATACAAACAAAATGGGGACCCACTTGTAAAAAAAAACATTAACTACTAGTGGTCAAAAACTCAACAGGGTACCTTTAAGTTCAGGAGAAGATCATGGTTTTCACAAAATTTTTCCCTCCTAACATGCTTCCAATATCAATAATGGAGGACAAAATCCACCATCTTCATTTTGACCAAAAAAAAAACTATTTCCCAAGGTTTTTCTGAAGTTATTATGAGGCTTCAGTAGTCTGAGTTATTTTAATTAAGTTGGTATCTTCCAAAGGATCTTTTTGGTACAAAATCCACTCTTTGTGTTTTCCCAGACAGTGTTTCTATGTGAAATGCGGCTGGAGGACAGCAAAACAAAGAAGGACTTTGGCATTAAAAAGACTAACTTTTGGAAGATAAATATTTTAAATATCACAAGAGACAAGACTGCGGGTGTTGCCTAGCAGCATGCGATGCCAGGATACGTTGTTAACAATATTCCAATGTCTTGCGGATTTGTAGCTAATTTCTAATTCCCTGCAACATTATGGAGGATCAACGATAAAAAACAGGCTAATAACAAGTAAGACGCAGTCGACTTGGAGAGAAATAACGGAGGACAAAAATGGTTGTTCAGATTAAGGAGATGGGCGGATGTTAGTGAGCTTACTGTTTCAACTGATTTCACCATTGAACTGGTAATCAAAATATCTCCAGACTCCCTTAAAAATCATGCAAACTGAGAGGTGTTTAGCGAGGAGAAACTTAATAAAATTTGTATAAATACACTTCCTGTGACAAATGCTTAATTACTTGGACACTCCTGTAATTCTGCAAATGGTATTTAATTCTTATGTCTGATGTTACGTCTGACTGAACATATTCATTTCCCACCTGTATTTACTTTTCCACACTGTTCTGTTGTATAACTCATCTCTTTGAGGGTTCATGGCACAGAATAGAAGGTAACCGTGACTAGAGGCTGTATATCTGTTTCAAAGATTTTGATTTTATGCCTGCTCCCAAATAAGCATGAAATTTACACCTCATCTTGGCAAGAGGAAGGCTTATATGGTGCATGGTGCAATGGTCGTAACTGTTAGGTTGGGCTTAGAATGCAAAGTGAAGACTGACTTAGCTTACGACCAGGTGTAAGTCCTGTTGGTGCAACTGGCCAGGATGTCCAGTGTTTCCCCAATACAGGCCTGGTGGGACCCCCCACCAGTTCTGTTCATAATGTGCCGATGTTTTGCAAAAGTCACAGGTTACACAGCTTACTTTTACGCAATAAATGCAGCTTATTAAGTCATCCTTGTGATCACTTTAGCTTAAGTCTGCTGTCCTTTGCACCTCATCTGTTACGGGGTTTTTTGGTGCATTACACCAGGCCTGAAAGAAATTCTAGGGGAAACACTGATGTTCTATCTTGTGCTTTAAGCCTGCATTGACTTTGTCAACATCTAACTAAGACCACAGTCTTTCCTTAAACTTAACCAAATGCTTTGAATAAAAAAAAAAGATAAAATAAAACCACTAAAAAAAATCATATTAATCCTGGATTAACTAATGAAAAACACTGCAGGTAAACAGTACAGTTAGTATGAACATTTTTGCTCATGCAGCTTGGTTGTAAATTAACGTATTTTTTTAGGAGACAGGTTTGGAATACAAGTCTCCCCACACACACACACTGCATGAACCTTTCCTGTGAGCCCGAAAAGGCCAAAACACAAAACAAGCAGTTCACTCTGGAAAACTTCACCCCTTTATCCTTTGTAAATAAAAAAAAAATAATGTCCAGAGATCTAGTGGTGTAAGACTGGAACTTCTTTACCCTTTTATCAAATATTGCACAGAACACACTCAGTTCTTCACAGCACCTGCTTCCCAGATTCTCAGATAGCCCACAATCACAGCAGCCAGGTACAACTCAACACCCAAAATGTAACTCCTTACATCATCCTTCTTTTTACATCATTTGTATCAGGTTGATGTAATGCACACTGTAAATTAAATTCACATTCGTGGGGGAAAAAATCCTGACAGGTTTACCCTTCACTGCATCCCTAGCGGAGCAGCCTACAGTTTTTCTGCTCTATTTCAGCCTCTACCGAACATACAACTTAACAGTGTAATTGTATGTAGCAAGTGCCTGTGTGTGTGTGTGTGTGTGTGTGTGTGTGTGTGTGTGTGTGTGTGTGGCCCAGGTGCTGTCAGAGTGAGGACTGCCCCTGACAGAGACGGGTCACCATGAAGCCTGTAATTCATGAGCAGCGATGTGATCTCTGAGAGACAGGGGGGAGATGAGTAATTAGACCCTGTCCTCGAGCTTGATTACAGTCTTGTTTCGACATAAACCACATCTACCCAGGGAGGCCACATTACCATTTCCCCAGTGCTGCCTGGTTATGTTAGCAAAGTGCTCCGAGCACCAGTTTTTTTTTTCTCCCTCCTCCCTTCACTCTATTGACAGCTAAAATACTCTAAAGATATTATATGTGTGCACTTATTCAATCTTCACATGTTCCCACTCACCGTCTACTTACGACACTGTTCTCATCTGATTAAATCTTATTTTATAGTGGCCTGGAGAAGTTTAGGGAAGAAACTTTAAGAGTAGACATTCTTTCAGTATGGTAAACAGTGTTATTTACAATCCACTTTGGATATTAATAAATTATCTGTTGGTCACAAACACTGTAAACTTGATTTAGTGGAGGCGAAGACCACCTACAATCAGTTTACTGGCTGTTTTATGTGCAGAGGAGAATTTATGTCATTTTAGGCTGACGTTAATCTGCATTACCTACTGTAAATTCGTATTATAGCACAGTTAGTTCTAACTTACATTATGGCTTACTGACACCCCCATCAAAACTTTCTGCCCCTTCAGATTATTTACTATTTACGACAAATGTAGGGAACTACCAGAAGTAAACAAGCCGCTATTGCTGCGGTGGCGTCTCCCTACAGCATGCACGTGCTTGAATGTCAGCTGTCTAAAGATGTGTACAATTTTCAACTTTTACATGTGCTTTTTAAGTAACATAACTTATGACAATTTTGTGTAGGAAGTCGCATTATCCCTGCTGATGACAGGCAACAGCAAACATGGTGTCATGGTGTAGAAGGGAACCATAGAGCGGCGAAAGATCCCCTGATAGAGATCATTTTAACCAAAACCATGAGAAAATCTGGCAAGAGTTTATCAAATCTTGGGTTCCCCTCTAGACATGACCAGCAGACACCACTGCTGCATGCCGCGAGATGGCAGAACACACAAAGTGGTCGCCAGATTCATCTAACTTGTAGCTCTGAAAACAGCAGCCATCATTATGTACCACTTATTATCTACTTGTATTGAAAATGATGATATTATGTGTGTTGAATGTAATCACTTTGAGTTTCTAAATTAACATAGAGGTGTGAAATAGGAAACCAAGGCATTCTCTTTTAAAATGACTGGTGCCTGACAATTAATGTATGACAATGCCTTTGGTCAAGGTCATGTTAGACCTTTAGAGAAACCAACTCTGACATGCATCAAACGTTGCTGTCAAGTTTGACACATGTCAAAATTAAATCCATAATAATTTGTTCAAATTCAAAATTTGTACAATATGTAGTGTGGCAAAAACCACATTGAGCAGGCAAATAACATGAGCACGGTTCTAAGCATTAACTGAAGGAGCTGAAATGACAAGCAGGCAAACAACCAAATTCCACAGTTGTAAATCATGCAGCATTTTTTACACGTTCACAAACGTAATGTTCTTGCACTCAATGAAGCAGTAACCCCCCCACCCGCCCTTCAGCTGCCTGTATTACTTCACCATGCAGTAATCTGTACACAAGAACATGTTTTTGTTCTTTTTTGTTGGTTGTTATTTCCGTTTGAAAACTGGTCACCTTTCACTTCCATTGTTTGGGAGATTCTACAACGCTGTTTTCCTGTGAAACTCCAGCAGTGTTTTGTTGACTAAAAGATTAAACCCAACCTACAATCAGCATGAGGGTGAGCAGATAATCACTGAATTTAAATTTTTTGGGTGAACTATGCCTTTAATTTCAGTTCAACTGCAGATATCCATTATATCATTATATGTTTGACATGTCTCCATCGCCGTTTGTCACATAAATAAGTCACCTCAAGCTAGGGTAAAATCTTTCTAGCAATGGTGGAAACTTTGTAGAATTTTGTTGCTTCCATCCAGCTCTTCTAATTAGATATTTTGCACAAAATTGTTGGATGGCAACATGGCTTTGTCCTTACCTGTAGCAAATTAACTTTTGAAAATAATATCACACATCCTTCAACACTGATTAACTTGAAACACTTTTTCATTACATTAGGTCAGACATAACTGTAGAACGAGCTACTTTAGCCTGAAATAAATCTATCATCAGCAGAGGAGGCTGTGAAACATTGTTTCAGAACGTTCACGTATGCAAACTATTTGGAGATTAATCAACACTCCTTTGCTGTCGAGAAAATAATTTCAATGAGCAGTCACTGAAATTGCCAGCATGAATTCAAGGCTAGTTGCAAAGTCATACACAACAGAGTAAGATTAATAGAGAATTTCATAATTGTGACAGCCTTAATATTATAATGTGATGTTTAGATTCTTTATGTTGCATTAAAGGAAAGAGCAATCACTGAGACACTGAGCAGTTTATCCATCATTTGTACAGTTTACCTAGCCTATAAAACCTGTGTTGTTTAAAAACTAATTTTTATGAATTATAAATTAGTACTAATTTGTTACGAAACAGTACTCTAGAGGCTGGAAAAGACGATGGTGACGGCTGCAGGTTGGACTGGATTGAATAGAATCATGAAAGGATAAATGGCTAGGTGCAAGTGGCGGACTGAAAACAACATCTAAAATGCCAAAAATGTCAATCTGCATGATTATAACTACATGATTATTGTGAAATGTAACTTGATGATCATTGTAAATTCATTTAAGTTGAACACTATCGCATAATACCTCCCAAAAGACCTTTACTTAAGACACTTTGACATTAAGCTAATGTCCTGGTCGATTAATATGCATTTCACAGATTGAACAGCACATTGATTCAGTGAGTAAACAAAACACTGGCTGCCTGCTGGTTGGCAAAGTTTAAATGTGATGCATAAAAATCATCAGTATTCATTATTATCAATCAAATCATGTTCATTTATTCTAGTATTTCCAACTAAACTCCACTCTCTACCCGTCATAGAAAAATATGAGTCTGTGCCATCTTGCAAAGTCAATTTGATGTCACACACTTGAAACCAAGATAGAAAAAAAATCAATATTTGATTATAAAATGCATATTTCTTATCTATGTTGTTACTATCACAACAGAATCTTGTTATCTTCAAAAGCTCGACCTTGACAAGGTTATATGGGATTTACTGAGAGTTGCTGCAAGCTGTACTGTTTGAGAGGCATCACATTTTAGGCCAAGGGTATGCTGGGAAAATCTGACAGGAGAATCTGAAAGCAACATGACTACACCTTCAACAAGTGAAGAGTCTTTTGGCAAGGCACTACACCTGTTAGCGTTACACTGAAGCTGTTCAGCAGCTAACCAGAAAAGGCCACAGGAAACTCTTCAACACCCATGAGCCAGATATCTGATTGGTTTCAGATACAGTCAAGTTAAAGAAGCTGAGGAAAACACTCTTTTTTATGTAGAGTCATGGTCTAAAAGTGACCTGAGGCTTTTGGATATAACAGTATGATGTCCTCTGCTCAGGCCTGCTAACTGTACTGGACACCACAGTCAATGTAAGGCTTTAAAGAGTGGCTACACAGTTTGGACTGTGAGACAGAATCTGTTATATTTTCCATCATTTCAACAGGCAGGCTGTCTTGAAGGCAATAACAATAAAGTCTTCAAAATGACTGGATATATTTTTAGCCATTCTAGCAGAGCAGCCTGAGGGATGTCAGAATCGGTCTGTCGGTCAGTCTATCTCTTTGGTCTACACTGAAATATCTCAACAGCTATTGGATGGATTGCTGTGGAATTTTGTGCAGACATTCAAGGTGCCCAGAGGACAAAGCTGAATGACTGAGGGTGATCTCCTGACTTCTCTAGCATCACTAAGAGATTGACATTCGCGTGAACTGCCTCAACAATAATGGCATGGACTGAAGTTCAGTGCAGTCATTCAGCCCCACAGTATAAATAGTAGCTTAATAATGTTTCGTAAAAAAAAAAAAAAAAAAAATTGGTTTGACCAAATACCTGCAAAACTAATGGTATTCCAATAAGCCTCGGATGAGCTTTGCTGAGTGCCAATTAGCAAATGATAGCATGCTAAACATGCTAAACTAAGATGGTGAACATAGTAAACATTATAACTTCTTAACACAGCATGTTGCATTTTCAGTGTGAGCTATCTGGCAGTTAGCATTTAGCTTAAAGGATAACTTCGGTATTTTTCAACCTGGGCCTTATTTCCCCGTGTGTGTGTGTATGATTGATAAGTACAACTCGTTTTAAAATTGGTTCAGTATTGAGGGAGGTGGATGCAGCCGGCAGACGGTAGATATGGGGGCAAATATGTCCCGTAAAAGTTTGTGCATTAAAAGTGCTTTTTTTCGCCACAGTCCGGCTCAGATCGCCAGTGTAATCTCTGTCAATAGCATGCAAAGCGTCTCTCTTACCGTTCACTCTGTGATGACATCTCGCGGGATCTTTGCTTGTTGAAGACTGTCTTCGTTGCAGCGAGTGGGACAGCTGTTTTCTTGAGGTGTGTTTGGTGAAGTGTTACGGGATTGGATGTCTTCTCTTCTTGGGCTGGCAGTAGTCATCTTGGGAAAAGTGTGCACCGCAGACCCGATGGTCTGCAAGGTGCAGTGTCTGGACAGGAGTGTTAGCATCCAATTGTAGCACAATTAGCCACAACTTCAGCATCTCGTTGTCCGACAAAGACAGCCTATGAAAGCTGTACGGGGTGTGGCGTGACATCCTGTTCTTGCAATTCGGCAAAGCACAAACACAAACCATTGTTTTCAATAGTTGCAGTAGAACTCTCAACTGAGCTCTGGGACAATTAACTTCTCTGTTTTCTTCCGGCAACAAACAAAGATCTCGCGAGATGTTGTCACACACAGCAATCTGAGCCAGTCTGTGGTGAAAAAAAGCACTTTTAATGCACAAACTTTTACAGGACGTATTTGCCCTCATATCTACCGTTATAACTCGTTTCGTGGCTGCTGGCTGCATCCACCTCCCTCAATACTGAACCAATTTTAAAACAAGTTGTACCTATCAATCATACACACACATACAGATGGGGAAATAGGGCCCAGGTTGAAAAATACCAAAGTTATTCTTTAAACCTGCAATGATTTCTTTAAAAAAATTTGGCCAGTTAAGTGTAGCAGAAGGAAGACAACTTATTAACACTTTTTAAGCTGATATGATAAGCAAACTTGTTGCCTAATTAACATAGCCTAATTCTGCTATCCATCTTTTTTTTTAGCTCTGTTTTGGTCTCTCCCACCTCCTGAAGGAAATATTTGGCTCCTAGCTGCTCCACTGTGTTTACCACATTGTAGCTAACTTTGTCAGTCTGCTGATTTGTGCTGATCAGGTGCACCGTGAGTTTTTTCACTGAAAACAGCTGCGTGCTGCAGGCAAAAACGACACTATGAGAGCGGTAAGCAGGGTTCAACATCAACCACAGCCTGCGGCCACAAAAGAGTTACTCTGTGACCAATAAATATTCTACGTAGGTAGTACTCCAAGTACTCCAAATTGCAGGACTTCACTAAAACAACATTACATAACTATAATCTATAACAGCGAACAATTCTTATCACCACCACTAGACCTGACTGAAAGCAGGAGTTGAAGTAGCTAGAATATGACACATCTAAGAAAGTAATGTACTGCGGTGTGTGTACCACTTTTCTCAACAAGCCGAGAAGTCTCGCTCCTTCATCATTGGAAACAATCCCTTCAAGAAACATCACACTACAAATTCACAGGAAAAGTGTGGAGTGGAAAAAGCTAATTTCACTGGCTGTGTTAATTTTTTCTTACATGAGTTCACATTTGGGCCTCTAAGAATGCACTTTGGCCACCAAATTTAGGATCTTGGTGGCCCGTGGGGCCAATGCTAAAAAAAAATATTGGCATCTATCCCTGGGTAAGAGTAAACCTAAACAGTAGAGTTGTGGGTCTTAGCAATGACCTGAAACTCACAATAAAGCCAAGTAAAACCAAAGAGAGCTGCAGGTGATAATTATTATAGGCACTTTAAGCCATTACTGTGCCTGTGTACAGCCTAACAGAGCTCCTAGCATGACTGTAAACTCTTAGTCCTGCTATTTAAATCATGAATATTACTTTAACGGAGTGTCCAGACAATATCCAGACAGGTATGGTGTTGATGCCATGCAAAGGTGAAAACTGAAGAATGTTCACTGCTTTTCATTAGATCACCTGTTCAGGTAAATCATACTGTTAT
>JAJHUR010085169.1:0-43209 GCA_027495735.1 Lutjanus campechanus | reverse complement strand
AGGCTCAGATGTAGTGAGCAAAGATGGATGTTAATATTCCACCTCTGACCAAACCAGATCTAACTGACATCACTGTCACAACAAAAAACAACTTTTTCTAGTAAAGTATGTCAGCAAATATAGTTTAGCTTTTATTTGCATTTTGACAAGAATTCAAATTAAATTATTCGACATATGTGAAATCTGATGTTAATATAACCATTTTTATTGGCTATATTAATATACAATATACACATGTGGATATTGTTTGTGTATTTACAGTTTGTCTCCTCAAATGGCACATAAAAAAATTAGGATGGGATTTTGCTCAGGAATCCTCTAATGTGACTTTAACCCTGAACTGATTGCTTGTGTAGAGCACTGCCAGCTGACTGTGTTCATAATGAGAGTGATGTTTATTTCCTTCCAGGATCAGTTGGAGCTGTCTATAAGAGAGAAATCTGGTCTACATGAGACAGAAAGGCAGTTGCAACTCAAAATTAAGACTTTGCAGAGATGCTTGAAAACAGAAAAGGATGAGGTATAATTTTACATAATCTTATAATGAATGACCTTCATGTTTCCAATTTTACAAATTGTGTAAGAACACACAGTATGCCTGAGTCATGATTTAATCATCCTGCACAGGTTCAGAAACTCCAGAGTATCATTGCCAGCCGTGCCTCTCAGTATAGTCATGATGCCAAGAGAAAAGAGAGAGAAGCTGCGAAGCTCAAGGAACGTCTCAGCCAGCTGCTGGTTGACAGAAAAGATAAGAAACTAGGTAAACAGGCACGTCTTCTGTAGAAAATTGATATACATTGCTCTTTAGTCTGAGGAATTTCAAGGAAGATAATTAAATGTTGACCTTTTTCTTTTTTCCAACTAGCTATTGATGTACTGAACTGCTTGGGACGGACAGATGGTAAAAGGAGCCACTGGAAGACTGCAAAAGTGACAGCCAGGTATCAGGACAGCCATCTTGTCACTTGTTTGCCATACTTGTAGAATATGTCATCATCAAGCCCATAACTGTATTTTTAAATTGCTGTCTTCAGCCACGAAGGTGAGATGTACAAGTCGTTGCTCAGTGACTACGAGGCCAGTCAGAGGTCCTTGATGCTGGAGAACGCTGAGCTGAAGAAAGTCCTGCAGCAGATGAAGAAGGAGATGATTCACATCCTGAGTCCACGCCAGCCCTCGACCAGAGGAGCTGCTGCAGATGACAGTCAGGAGCAGGTATGTTTTTTTTTTTTCGTGGTTCTGATGCACATAAAAGAAACCTGGTGAAGTTCATAGACCTCAGAGTCTTACCTATTTTGTCACAGTTCAGGAGAAACCAGAGAATTCAGCAAGCTAATTTTGAGCAGAAAAAGCACCACATTTCGTAAATAAATGTGATTTTGTGTAATTGGGTGACATTCGGGGTGCTGGTTTTCTCATGGATATGCAACTAACCATCCCTATTAACAATCTGATAAATCATTGCATTGAAATTTGTATTATTATTTATTTACACTTTTAAAATGTGTATTTTTTGTGGTACTGGCATTATATTGTGGTTTTACAAAAATAATAAGGGATACTCCACTCAAAACATGAATCTCTTTTTACTGTATGGACAATGAAAGAGAACATGTCTTATGAAAGATAAAATGGTTAAAAAACATGTGTTCATTGGCTCCATATACAATTGAATAAGAGGCATAGGTCTACATGTGTTTTGGAGGAATAGCCTGCCACATAATGTAGGTTAATTGGTAAACGTAATGTGATTTATGGTCAGAGTTAGAATAGGGCTTAGAATTAGACATTTGCTGGATGTCAACTCCATTTCTACGAGTATGTATTCAACTCTCCCTGCATGTTATTCCAGCCACAGTAAAACTATATATGCTAAATATAATATGCTAAAACATGTATTTTTTAAATTTATAAATAGTGTTAGAAAATCCATGTTGTGGGCAAACATGGCAGTGGTGGTGTCACTGGTATACTGCCCACCCTTACCTGTCAGCATGTTCATATGTGTCGGATTTAAAGAGATGAGATTCTTTCATGTTGGAATGTTAACCTGTTTGTTTCTCCTATTTTTCTCAGGCTGATTCAGACGGGGAGGAGAAGGTCGGTGACTCTAGTCGGGAGTCTTTGGACCAATCCTGTGAACATGCCAGAGAGCAGCTCACCAACAGCATCCGTCAGCAGTGGAGGAAACTGAGGAACCACATGGAGAAGTTAGACAGCCAAGGTACATGAAGCACTGTGATACATACCCTGAAGTACTGTGAAAGTAACTGAAGCTCTTGTGGTGCTGGTTCAATAACTTAAATGTTTTCATTTATGTTTTTTTCTTTGATAAACAGCAAAATTGTTTGTTATTAAAAATTCTGATTCTAGAAAAATGTGTAGCGGTTCCCTCAAGCATTTACAGACATACAGCATGAAATTGAGCCTATTAACTGCTGCGTTCTTTTGTTTGCACAAGCCTTGCAAATGCAGAATCAGCTGGAGTCCAATAAGGAGGTGATACCACGGGAGACCCACGAGGATGAGATGGAGCGGATGAGGCGTGAAGTGCAGCAGTGCAAAGAATTCATTCACGCACAGCAACAGCTCCTCCAGGTCTGTTTCTGCTGGTTTAGAAGAGCAGAGGGGGTCAGTGCATCTGAGTTTGAGTTTTATACTCATAAGTGCAAATTAATGGAATAAATGAGCCCACATTCAATAATGTGTCTGTTGCACATTATTGAATGTCATTTGGAAATTTTAAATAAAAATTTGGTCTAAAATGATAAATGCGTGTGTCTGTTTCTGGTTGTGCAGCAACAACTCAACACATCGTTTGATGATGAGACAGCAGCTCTTCTTAATGACTGCTACACTCTGGAGGAGAAGGAGCGCCTCAAAGAGGAATGGAGGCTCTTTGAGGAACAGAAGAGAAACTTTGAGAGGGAGAGAAAGAACTTCACAGATGCTGCAATTCGCCTCGGGCGAGAGGTGCTCAAGTCTTCTGATGTAGCACCACAGTTTTATTCATCATATGTTGTGGGTGTTGTAATTGCATTTTTTTTAAATCATTTTGTATTCCACAGAAAAAGGCGTTTCAGGAGGACCGCGCTGCTTGGCTCAAGAATCAGTTTTTGAACATGACTCCCTTTACAGACCGGAGGAGATGTTCCTCGTCTGACGGTCAAAGTGCCTTATCGATCAGTAAGTCTGTGTGAATAAAGACAGAAAAAAACTCTAAATGATTAAACTTCTGACTCATAAACAGGACTTATCAGTTGTAACAGTGAGTGTGATTTGTGCCACAAATTATGGGTAGAGCTATACTCATGACAATATAATTTGGAGGCTACAAAATTATCAGAAAACTACAACAAACAGCAGAGAATGCTACAATCAGTGTGATTTTGGGTGCGTTAACGGTGCCTTAAACTTAAAGAGAAGAGATGCATTTCATCAATTGCTGATGAATAAAGACCACTGGCTATGATATGCTAAAAAACCTTAAGAATACAGGCTGAGAAAGTTATTATTTCTGCATGTAAATACCAGTGAGAATACAATCTAGAAGAGTGCACATCTCCACCAGGCAACACATGGTGAAGCACCTAATGCAATGCCATCATAACTATGAGATGTAACCAGCAGAGATTTTGTTTTCATGTAGTATGGTGTTTGTTTTCTTAAAGATGCATAGAATAGTCTAACAGTGTAAAATAATAGTGTAATGATATTATGTGTCCTGTGTTCACCTAACTGTATAAACTTAATAAGAAAACAATAAATAGGGTAAGTCCAAACTTTACAACTTAAATGTCAGTTTTTAGTTAGAACATTACAAGCAACCAGGTGTCTGTACAGAAATACACTACATATAGAAATATACATTTTTGGAGAAACTCAAAAGCTGAAATTCTAAATAATTTAACCTTGATGTTGTTCATAGGTCACAGCCTGCGTGTCCCAGCGGAAGTAAAAGAGATTCAGAAGGTTCATGTTTTGGCATAGAGCTGATTGGACCACCCCCAGTAACTGAATTTTATCTCCCCCCCAAGTAACCACTATCATGATCAGGTTTCAAAAAATGGTCTTACAACAATGAAATATGATACGTCTCAGCTTTCCAGCCGTACCTAGTTTATGTAATCCCAATACTGCTCAAGGATACAGGAACACTTAGATACACTTACAATAGGCAAAAATAACACATGTACACTGCATGCCAAGTGTATGGTGGGCCCATTTTCATTTAGGTATCTTGAAGTGAGAGGTCATAGGACACTGAAAATGGCTGTGCCAGTTTTTACCTTGCCAAAATTTAGCTTAACGTTGGTGCGTTATTCAGCGCTCTACCTGACAAGCTGGAGATGTGGCATGACATGTTTGGTACAAGGGTTGGGGCCAATAGATGGTGCCATTGTCCAGCACAATGCTGTTCAGTCATTGTCCACTGAGCCCTCTACCATTGTTATATTATGAGCCAGAGAGCGCAAACATGAAGGATGGGTTTATTATAATAGCACCTTGGTCTGCAATTAATATCCAAATGATATCATTGTTGACTGCGATGTCTCACTATGGATGCCAGTTTGTTAGACATCACCTAAAGCTAGGTGGTACCAGTGGATATTTTAGGTTTTTGTTTCATATTATACCATCTTCACTCTAGCTTTAAAACTGAGCCCTCTACAGCAGTCATTCCCAGACACTGGGTCACAGGAGATTGTATTTGGGTCCCCAAATATGTGTATATGCGTATATATCTGCAGTACACTTTTAATGAAGCATTAAAATATTTATATTGTATTACTAATGACAGGATAAAAACAGAGCCTGTTAATTCTGCCTAAACACGCTTATTGTCTCATTCATGAAGAAGCTAAAATGCCCTATGTTGCATTCCTGATTAGAGTAAATAAACTCAATGAGATGGCCTGTTAATGCAGCTAAATGCATTAATTTAGCTGATCTATACAATGTTCAACATGTGTATATGTTTTCAATACCATGCATCAAGATAATATAAGGTGATGTAAAAATGGACTGGAATGTTTTTTTATGCTCAAATTATATCTTTCCAAGATTTAATAATAAGGCCTACTGTGAATTAGGTCGCGATGGTTTGGTATTTTCACGAAATGGGTCCCCAGAAGAAAAGTTTGGGAAACACTGCTCTGCAGCAGATGAAAGCTGGACAGATATAAATGTGTCACACTCTCACTCTCACACATGATCAAACACATGATCACTCCAGGCTTTCGCAGTCTGATGTAGACAAAAAGCATTTTAATTTTACTTTTATTGGAATATCTCCTGCATTTTAGGAAGTGAGCCAGAGATGAGGATGTCTTCCACAAACTCCCAGCTGTCCAAATCTTCAACCTACGCTACGTTTTCCACTCCTAAACCTACACAAAGTGCTACTGTGCCATCCACAACCGAACTCTACCGCACACTCCGCATCATTCCAGACAGCAGGTAATATTCAGTCACTAATTGTCTGTATTTTAATGTTTGCAGTGTTGGCATTTAATATGTGCAGTGTTATTGTATTAGGAGTGTGCCAAGCCAGTGTTGGTAAAGAAATTTTAGCTTTCGAATTCTTAGAAGATTTCACAGCACACAAAGCACTTGTGTAGGAGCGAGTATCAGGCCCTGTTGCTGGTAGTGTTGGTGCCATGTCATATTGATTAATCCTTTCCTTTTTTAAATTTCAGTTCCTCCAAACATTCAAATCGAGGATGCTGGCAAGAGTCCAGCACCATTGAAGATGGAGACACTCGGTTCAAGTCCAAAAACAGAGTTCGATGTGGAGACTTGAGTATCTTCTCTTTGGGTGAAGATGAGAACAGCCTCACTTGAAGAACTTCCAGTGCCTTATCTTTTGGTGTGAATTCGCAGTGGACTTAAGCGTCAATTCATGGCTGAATTCCATCACCACTGATGAACACTATTTTTTCTTTTTTTCTTTTTTTTTTGCAGCATTGTTGTGATGTTGCTTTGTTATGGACATGCACAAGTCATTCACCAAAGCTGATCAAACGACAAAGCACTTTAATTATTTTTCCATTGTTCATTTCTTTTCTTTACAAACAAATCAACACTGACAAATCAGATTTCAAGCTATACATCTACCAAGTAGTGATTTGAACATATTGGAGTTGGAATTCTCTTTTTTACTTGTGGATTATATTGAATGCTTAAGTTTTAGTTGGACCTTCTATGTTTACATGCCCTAGATATATAAATTATGAGTATAATTTTAATGTAAGTATATATTGACATTAGATTGATAATGATCTGCTCTGCTGCAGCACAATAAAGGTATTTTTAATTTAAAAGGTTTTATTCTGGCTGTAATTTGGCACCATCTAGTGGCTGTAAATTGGAGTTGCAGTCACAAGATCGTGTGTAGAAGGGAACCCTAGACGCGAACTCTCGCGAGATTTGCGTGCAGTCTCTTAATTTTGTGTCTTGTGTAAACAAAGTGTGCTCTATAGTGGGACAACGCTTTGTTATAAAATGTTGTTATATTTAGAGAGAAGTACACTTGGCCAGAGTTAGGCAGAGATTATGGGTTGGGTTAAAATGATTACTCTCGCGAGATCTGCCGTGGGTCAGGGGTTCCCTTCTAGTAACGACCCAGTCACAAGTGTGAACAACCGGAATCCGGATGTCATCATCTTTGCTTTTGTCTCAGCAGCATCCAGCCCAGAATCCACCCAGAGCACGGCGTCTATTTTTCCTAAAAAACACATCGAGAATGTCGGGCTCCTCTAATCTCATAGCCATGAAAAAAGTCGTACAGCAGCTCCGCTTCGAGGCGAGCATAAACAGAGTGAAGGTAATTTATCTGCTTATTGTTTTTCTGACAAATAACTGAGAGGGAAATCTCAACCGTTAGTTATCTCGATCCGCTAACGACGCTAACTGGTGCCAGTGGCTAGCAGTTAGTTAGCCGCTAATAGTCAACAGGCAGCAGGGCGTTGTTTGAACCGAAGGGGAAGTGTTTAAATGGCTTTAACGCTGATACATCGTTAAGATTAATGTCTCAGCATTTGACAAAGAAGAGATAATGTCGAGACCTTTGGCTTGTGGCAGCTACAAATCTCCTGTCTGAAGATTACCAAACTCAGGTTGTAATCTAATTTATCTAAAAGTAAATCTGCAAGTTACTCAATTACTTGAAGTCAAATGCTTTGTTTTGTTAGCAGTGATGATAGTGATAGTTTCCAACATTTTTGACTTAGTAAAATAAAGTTAAAAAGCAAACTAACAAGAGAAATTTGATCACTAATTGATTAGATATAATGAACCAAGAAGTGAGTCAGTGGTGGAAGAAATGGTTTGATCTGTGACTTGAGTTAAAGTAGTAATTTTAGGGCCTGACCGATACAGCTGTTTGGGACTGATAGTTATATTGGTCGATATTTTTTAGACGGAATTCAATTCTCAGAATTTAAAGTATTCACACATTGAACACAGTTTAGCAATGATCCCTCAAATGGTTAACACTTATGACAAAAATGAGTAATGGGGCCAAGATATTCTACAGTTTAACAATAAACTTTCATCTCCAAAGTGCTATCAGGGCACTGAAACAGTAAACTTCTGGTAGTTTTAATAGATATAAATAACCATGAATAAATAAATGCATAAAATGCTTCCCTATAAAGCTAACACTTAAAAACAATCTGTATTATGATATGCTTTTAAAAGCCACACATTGAACAATATAAATTTCCATATTAATATAAACTGATATAGAAATTATAGGCCAATATTAGGCCGATGACATGGGGCAGGCATTAGTAGCAATACCACAGTGCAGAAATACTCTTGCAAGTGAAAGTCATATAAGCATAAAAGCATCAGCATTAAAATGTACTTAGAGTACCTTAAGTTCAAGTACTCATGATGGAAAATGTCCCATTTCAGAATAATTGTCTATATATTACTGGATTATAATTATTAATGCATTGTGTTCATCACTGTAATGTTGCATCTGTGGTGTTAATTTGAATTATTTTATGTACTGGGTGACTTGTGAATTCAAGTTCCTTCTAAATGAAGACTGACCATTTATAAAGGGTTACAGTGCTTTAGTACACGCATTTTCATAAAAGTGGGGGACTCCCAGGTGAAGGATTAAAAAAACCCAACAGTGGTCAGAATTAAAGCACCGGAGACCAAGATATTAGGAATGGGTGCTACCAGACTTTTTAATTTGATACCAATACCTTTTGTTTCAATTTTACAAATGCTGATACAGATCATTTCTTAGCTGAGTATGTGATTTTTCAAAATGCTGATTATTTTTAGGAGGAAAAAAGGGTTGTATAACCTCATGACACATACCAGCCATTAACAAATGTGTTACAAAAGCAAATATGAGTACAAATAAATAAAAATGTTTGTGGTAAAAAGTGTAAAAAATAGTCTATTTCACAGAAATATTGTGATAAATTACTAACAAAATAAACAACTTGTTTTTGTTCAGCCGTCTTATAACTTTTAGGGTGTGTTGTTTTTACTCATGCCGCTGCTGTGCAGCACGTTCCTGTTACAAAAAGCGCATCTTCCTCTATTTTTATCTGCAGGTGAAAAGTTGCACCACACTACGCTACGTTTCCTTTCTGCCACTCTCTCACAAGTATGATGCTAAAATATGTGTGGCTGCACCCTTGGTTCTCATGTCTCATATGTTTCCACAGTCATGTGATTCAGCTAAATATGTCTTGTCAGGGCTGTTTATTGGCAAAAACATTATAGGAAAGTACTGAAAACATTTGGAAGTGAGGAAGCCTGCCAGCTGCCCAGGATTTGTATTTATATAATTTTATAATAGAAACAATACCAAGTAAGTAGCTTGTGAGTATCGAAGTATCGATCCTGCAGAACAGATCGCCCCATCTTTGCCATAAAGTTGTTCATTGCTGTCTTTTTTGATCATATCATTAGGGCTATATTTTCAAATTTGGAAAAGTTCCCTCCAGAGCCACAGAAGACATTATCCAACTGTTTTCCCTGGCTGAGTAGTACTCGTTGTTACAAGTAAACTGTGTAAAATTGATTGTGTGGCCCTTTAAACTGTCAAAGAGAACAACCCCATGTCATGGTTTCCATGTTGATGCCTCCTCTGTCACCAGGTCTCCCAGGCAGCGGCAGACCTTCAACAGTTTTGCATGCAGAACGCCTTGCAGGACCCTCTGCTCACCGGTGTATCCTCCAGCACCAACCCCTTCAGGCCGCAGAAAGTCTGCTCCTTCTTGTGAAACCACTGTATTCATTGGTCAGTCCGCCACCCTGTTGACACAATTCACGCACACACTCATACTACACACTCATAACATACGTATAATAATGCAAATATTAACATACATAATGGAAAAACAATTGGTGTGATTTGAATGCAAAAGTCTAACGAGTAGCTGTAGAAGTGGTTAGAATTTCTTTAAAACAATTTGAGACAACCTTCTAAATTTTGTGTTTTCAGTCGCCTGGCTCACCTGTTGCACTCTGCTGGTATAAACCTACCATTGATTGCTTGATTTCAGTTGGTTTTAAAGTTCCAAGGAAACAAATGACAAATTAGTGCCCGAGACACTAATGGTATGAGAAGCTGTTACCTTTTCTTTTGGGGTGATTTAGCCATTTTAATGCCAAGGCTCCCCCCCCTGACGTGCAAATGTTCCACCAAAACAAGTTCCCTCTCGATGCTATTTTGCAGCAGCACCATCGCTGCATCCTGGGCTTAGCTACACCCAAGACATTTGTAATTGGTTTAAAGAAATGCAAACAAGGCAGGGCATTTTCCCCCGTATAGCAGAACGTGCATGTGTGGAGCTATTTGTCAGCATCGAACACTGTGGTGTCACGAACAGCTAACAAATTTTTCTGGAGGGTCACGACTCCAAAAAGGTAGAGATCCACTGCTGTAGACAACAGGTTACAGTCAACTATAAACTACCATAGGTGGATTAAAAAGATTAATTGAATTTATCAGTAATAATTTAGCACAGTTTTAAAATAATTTGGCAAAAGCATTATGCTCATATTGGCACACTTTTAGAGATTTACTGAAGAGCTGCGGTGATTAGTTCATTAATCGATTAGTTGTCAACTGTTAAAGTAATCAGCAACTACTTTGATCATCAATTAATCATTTTGAGTCTTCTTTTTTTTTTCAGAAAAGATATCCAAATTCTCTGATTTCTCTTCTCTTCAACTTTTCTGGCGTTTTTTCACTCCTCTATGATAGTAAACTGAATATCATTGGGTTGTGGACAAAACAAGACATTTGATGACATCAGCTTGGGCTTTGGGAAACACTGATCAAAATTTTTCACCGTTTTTATGGACCAAGCAACTAAACAATTAATCAATTGACAGATTAATTGATGATGAAAATCATTAGCTGCATCCCTGATTTGCTCCTTTATTATACTTTTGATAAATCACAATGCATCACTATTTGTACAAATACGGCTGAATAGACCTTTTTCACAGCACCATTATAAAATTGTACAGCAAACACAGGTGTTACTAATGATATTTACGATGACTAAAAATTTCCAGTAAGCCAACATACACAATAACAGCAGCCTGACACTGTTTGACCTGAATGGAACAGGACCTTAATTAATATCTTAGATAACACCTGTGTTTGCCGTCTTTATTACCCAACATCATGTCAAAATGGCTGTCGTGAAAAAGGTCTATAGTGAACAGTAAATGTACACCATAAATTATTATTTACTCACATCACCCTAAAGAGAGTTGTTACCTGTAAAAAATATCTTTAAATCCTCAGTCTAATCTCTTGTGTATTTGTGTGTGTGTGTGTGTGTGTGTGTGTGTTTTTGTCGTCTCATTCTGCAGGCCTTCATTTTGATGCTACAGGGAAAAGTTGACCTCAACACTGCTCCTCATGCCAAGCCATTATACTGCCACGGGATCTCTTGAGTGTAGAACACATTTGAATCATGTCAGGAAGATGACCATCTATTTTCAGCCACAGTAGAAGAAGAAAGGAGACAGGTTTATTTTTCATGGCACAGTATGATTTTCAAGTAAATTATTGTGCCTTTTCTATTGTTCTATTTTAGTCATCACTGTTCTGGACTTTTTTGTATTTAATGAATTAAAAAAACATTCTTTACTACTCCAATGTTTTGACTGGCATTTTATGTTTTTGGTTACTCAGCAAATTATTTGACAGCATTGCATGATGATAGACATAACTGCTTGTAAAAAATCAACTGACAGAGCGCTGTCAGAAGTATTTTAATGTATTCCAGAGATTATAATAGAAGCAGCTGATGTTTAGATTATGAAATAGAAGAAATGAAGAGGTTAGCTGAGAGGACATTGCATTTCCTAAGTTTTTCTTTCAATAAAAAACAAAGGAGAAAAACAGTAGATTTTAACATACCATTAGAGGATCATGGCCAGTAGTAGAAAAGGTGTTTTTCTAAAGCTATTTCATCTTATGGATGCACAATAGATACACATTAGACCATGGACCCCTGATTTGAAGGTTTTTTTTTCTTAAGGCCTCTATTCCTAAACTGGATACATATACCCTCAGGGGTATGTGAAGTGATGTTGGGGGTGCACAAAAAATGTGATTTGTGAAATACAGGCACAGGCTGTGGAAAAGGATTTAAGACACAGACTCTGAAATTCAGTCAGACATAGTAGAGTTAGGTGCATCCTCTCAAGTACATCTTTCTTATTAACCTGTGTTGAGTGTTTCACACTTTCAAGGGGATTTTAGACATAGACTGTGTATGTACATATGTGTGAAGGAGGGCTCACAAACATGAAAACAGAAATCCTCTTAACAGTTGATGAGTGGGTGGGGGGGTGCCTAGCTGGACATTGAACTTATGAAGGGGTACAGGAGTGTAAGAAATTTTGGAAACACTGTCTTGAGGAATCACCTCTGATTATTATTATTATTATTATTATTTTAAGGTTTGACTGTAATAAAATAATAGAATTGGTCTTATGTAAATTTAAAAATAATTGAATGTGATCCTAGTTTGAGTTAATGATCAAACTATAAGATGGAAATTAGAATAAATCAAACCAGCCAGCCCCTTTTCTTCTATTGTTGCTCCAAATTCCATAAAAAGGGGTTAAAAGTTAAAATATTCGATTCCTGGGGACCCCCTACAACCAACTCAGGGACCCCTTGTGATCCCCAAACCCCATTTTGAAAAAAACACTGCTGAAAAGTGAGAGCAGAAATACCACAATTTAAACAAACTGCTTTACAAGTAAGTCTTGCAATATCATCTTAAGAATAAGTGTAGGAGTAGTACAAATACTATTAAATATGATATGAAAATTATATTAAATCAACTGACTTGGTATTGGAGACATTAGAAAGATGTTATTAGAAAATTACATAACATGACACGACAAAATAAATGGCAGATGAATTGAAACCAAAACTCCAAAAAGAGTCTTTTTAATTAAAAAACGGTATATATAATGAAAAAGAAATTAAATCCAGTAAAACTAATATAACAAATCTACATGAAGGCTGTATGTTGTATTTATTCATATGTTAAGCATTCTATTTATCACTGACCCCATTTTCTATGAGCTGCTGTAAACGTGACTTTCCCTGGTGTGGGATCAATTAAGTTTATCTCATCTTATGATATAAAATGGAAAGAGTACAAATACCTCAAAATTCAGCATAATAATGCTAGTTTACTAAATGTACCTGATTACTTTTCACTGTTAGTCGTGATCAAACAAAGTGCCTATTAATTATCTATCAGATGATGATCTATCAGATTTTGGCGGTATAGTCAAATAATAAATCTAGTAACCACTGAGAAAACACTATCAACAGCTCCACCAGCTGGTTTAGATCGTGTCAAGAAGGGAACTCCAGGCCCACGAAAGATCTCGCGAGAGTAATAATTTAAATCCAAATTGCGATCTTTCCCTGACCATAACCAAACGTTTTTTTGCTTTCTCGGATCTTGACCACAGCTTCACCATATTATAAAATATATTTCGCTTCTTCAACGTGTACGAAAAAGAAATGACGTGTGTAGTCTCGCGAGAGTTTCTCAAATCTGAGGTTCCCATCTATGGGAACGACCCGCAGCTCTCGCGAGAAGGGAACTATCGGCTGTGAACAGCACTTCTATGAACTCCGGGGACTGAACCCAGGTCGGTCTTAGTGCCCTGCTTCTAAAGCTGTTATAAGGGAGATCGTAAATCACAACTGCAGCTCGACCAGCCGAATGAGACCGCCCCCGGCAGTGTGAAGAATGAATCATGGGACATCGTTACTGTGGAAACGACGGTAACTTCTTCTGTCAACTAGCATGTTAGCTAAAACAAAAGCGCCTGGACATATGTGTGAAGTCCAGCCATGATAGAGGTTTGCTGCATGCTATATGTTGTCTTGTCGTTGTTTGTAAACGGTTCAGCATCTATCTTCTGCTGGAAAATGGTTTAAAGCTAACGCGATGCTAACGGCTTAGCATCACTCATGTAAACCTAGAGCCAGATATAACTGTTAACTGGTCGATTGGTTGTCATTATACAACCAGCTCAATGAAGACCGTTACTCGCCTGGCTCTGTAATCTGCTGCACCTGAAAAACAAGGTTTTACTGTGGATGTAGAAGTGACCACAGCAAGCCTAACTTTATGATGATGCTCCAGGATGGCTCTACACAGCTCCTCTGTCTCACAGCCAGCAGTGGGGTCCCTCTCTTCACCAGAGGAGCCGCCAAACAGCTGCCCTTTTCTGTTATCGGCTCCCTGAACGGTGTCCACATGTTCGGAGGGGGTCAGGGAGCAATGCTGTCCTCCTGTGAGACTGAAGGTGGGGGTAAGGTGGTTTGGAGGGTTTTCCAGGACAGTGTGATGCTCATCGCTGTGACTGGAGGTGGACATGGAGGTGCAGGCAGCAGCAAAGAGGAGGAGGTCCGCTTACAACGCCTCCTGGAGAATGTGTGGAGCTGCATGGTGCTGGTGTTGGGGCAGGATGAGCTGGCCAGTGTCAGGAATGTGGAGAGGCTGAAGAGAGACTTACGATCCTGCTTCAGCCTCATTGATCTGCTGTTGGAGGAGAGGCAAGAGGGCATTCTGGGTCACCTGACACACTGTGCAGATTCACTGCTGCCCCCTAACCCCACTCTTCTTCAGGAGGCTGTGGATGGCTTTGCTCAGGCTGCAGACAGCGAATTTGGCTGCCTTATCGTCCACGGGCGGATAGCTGCAGCCACTGAGAAGTGGTGGCGTCTCGCTCCACAAGAAGTCGTGCTGCTCTCTGCGTTGATGCGTTCCCTGTCTGCCTCTGGATCAGCCTCTTGTGATTACCCGGTGTTCCTTCCTCAGGGCAGCCCAACTGTGGCCCACCGCCTACTCCGCTTCCAGCTGCTGCCTGGGGCAGATGTGTGCGTGCTGTGTGGCCCGACCCCTTCCCTGCAGAGAGCAGAGAATGGGCTGGTGGTCCGTTTCTGGACACCCCTGGTAGAGACCCTGAGGGACTGCCTAGCTGTTGGAGAACGCTGCTTGCCTGGATCTGTATCCCTGCGCCCTGACGTGCTGGCACTTCTTCTCATCAACCGTGAAACACGTCGCTCAGTCTCCTGTGTGCGGACTAATCTGCTCGGTGACCCTCCATTACCATCCAAGGCCCGCTGCTGGGAGCTGCTGAAGCTCTTCTACATCTTCAGCACAACACGCTACTTCACCCAGGGGGAGAACTTGTGTGTCTCCTCGGAGGAGAGGGCTCAGAGAGGCAACACTGAAGACTTTGTCCTCGGATTCTCCCACCAGCCGCTACAGTGCTATCTTGTGACAGAAGAATGCAAAAGCTATGGGCTTCAGACACCTCAGCACCAGCTTTTCCTGCTCACCCCACTGTCCGTGCCCACCTTTGCACTGCGTACGGTGGTGACACAGACTCTTTCTGATATAGTTACAGCCACTGGGTTTTAACTGAACCATTTACTTTGTTACATCTAGAGGTGCAACTGTAATTATCGATTAATCTGCCAAATATTTTCACAATCAGATGTTTAGTCTATAAAATGTGTCAGTTTCCCTTTTTTTCCTTTGCTCCAACCATCAATCCTAAACTCAAAGTCTTTCCATGTACTATCATAAAGAAAAGCTATAAATTCCCACTTTTAAGAAGCTTGAGCCAGCAGATTTTTGCTTAGAAATTGACAAACAATTAATCGATCATCAATATAGTTGTCATCTAATAAACTTTGGATGAATTAATTGATTAATTGTTGCAGCTGTAGTTAATTTTCAGGAAAACCCAGCATCTTTGACCTCATAATGTATTAATTTACAGGTGAACAGCTATCATAGCCTCTTAAAGAAGCTATATTATAGCTACTTGTAATGTGAATTAACCACTGATATTCTTGATTTATTTGATAATTACATGTTGACTAAAAGATATAGAGGTATAAAAATGTGTTTCCATGTGTCCATCTTTTGTAAAGACAATGACAGACCACTGGTAAGAGGTGTACAATAGAAAAGGATATCACTGTGAACAGTCTCACAGGTAATTGTTATTAAACTGCTGCACAAGAATTAAAAAGACCAGTGTGTTGGATTTAGTTTCATCCAGCAGTGAGGCTTCAGATTGCAACCAATTGAATACTGCTCACCTCACCCTCTCCTTCCAAGCGTGTAGGACAAACTACGATTGACATGAAACTCAAAATGACAAAGTGTCTGTGTATAGAGCCAGCATTTGTTGTGTATTCTGAGTTACTGTAGAAACATGGTGGTGTAACATGGAGACCTCTGTGGAAGAGGACTTGCGCCCTCTGTAGATATAAATGACTCAGTCTAAGATAACACAATGATTCATTTTTTCAGGCGATTATACACAAATGAAAGCATAATTATCAATATTATATTACATTTCTGTCATATTCTGCTAATAGATCCTTGTAAATCTTACACACTGGTCCTGTTAATCTGGCTGAAAATATGAAAACAATGGAAAATGTCATACCAAAGTGAACTGTTTTGAGCTTTGTTTTGTATTCAAGAGAAAAGTAACAGTTGTGTCTAACTTCAGTGCCTTCAAGGCCATCCCTGTCAGTCAGGAATGCTGGTTAGATTACTGAACACTAACATTATCACTGGGATACTGACTGTATACCAAAATTTATTAGAGAATCATGTGAAAATGTAACACTGGAATAATTAAGTGCCTGCTGTTTGTTATTCTCAGAAATAATGAAGTTATTTATTTGTTTGTGCTAGTTTAAATCCTAAATATAGTTGGCTACTTTCTGTGGGTCTTTGGATTACTGAGTGGTTTATTCACATTTTTCTTTTTGCTAATATGGTAGTTGTAATGTGCTCTCTTAGTTGAACATTTCATTGCAAAACATAACAACTGTGCAAATGCATAAAAAAAGAAGTAAGTAGTATTCTAATTTACACTGTTTGCCAATTCATATCTAAGACTTTTTCTTGACAGCTATGAGGCACAGACAGTAGACACTGTAGAGTATATGTGTATTTAACTTAAAAGCAACAATTCATCCGAAAATCCGAAAAACAGATTTCCCCTCTTATCTGTGGTGCTATTTATCCATCAAGGTTGTTTTGGTGTGAGTTGCCAAGTTTTGTAGATATCAGTTGTACAGATGTCTGCCTTCTTTCTAATGTAACGGAACTAGATGGCACTCCTTGTGCTGGTCAAAGAGCCAAAAAATACACTTTAAAAACTCGAAAGCAATGTCTCTTTTTTTTTAGGGTATAAAGAAAGTAGTTTCTACATAAAACTGCCCACAACAAGGTGTGAAGATTATCTTGAGTAACAGGTCATGATTTTTGGGAAAATACATTGCCTTTGAACTTTTCAAACATTATTTTGGCACTTTGATCAAAGTGCCATCCAGTGCCAAGTGCCACCATTATATTTTAGAGAAGGCAGACATCTCTATGGACAATATCGCTAAAGTTTGGCAACTCACACCAAAACTATTAAGATGGATAAATAGCGGGCGGACGTTTAGCTCAGTGGGTAGCGTGTCCGGCCCATGTATGGAGGCTGTAGTCCTCTGCAGCAGCCGCTGGTTCGACTCCCGCCTTCGGCCCTTTGCTGCGTGTCATCCCCCCTCTCTCTGCCCCATTTCCTGTCTACTCTTCAGCTATCACTACCAAATAAAGGCACAAATGGCCAAAAAAATAACTTAAAGAAAAAAAAAAAGATGGATAAATAGCACTACAGGCCAGATGAATTTATGATTCAGGGGTGAACTGCCCCGTCAAGAAAAAACAAAGTAAAAGCATCTGTCTAGAATTATGTTCTTTAACTCATCCTCGCATAATACAAAAAAAAAAAAAAAATCCCTTGAAAACTGTCTGTATTCTGCACCACATAATGCTATAATGACAGTGGCAGGGACTGTTTACCAAACACACACCATTATTGAATGAATACTTGGTGGAATGATAATTACAGTGTTTTGTGTTGCTTATAACTGCACTGATCATTTCAAGAATCTTTTTGCAGTCCCACTTTTCATTGTGAAGGCACTAGAGTTGTCACAATTCCAGAACTCAGATACAGTGCTAGTATAAAAACAGATACTCCATACCTAAACTAAAAAGAAAAAAAGTCCTAAGCACACAAAATAGGATAATTTTCTTAGTAATCTGCACACAGTGCTGGTACAGAAAAAGTCGCTGAACACTGTCTGGTTTCAGGCAAGACAAAGACTGAACTGAGGTCCTGAGTGGGCACTTGGATAATTTTTTTTATAGCTTTGGTACTTTTGATACTATAACTAACACATTTTGTATCATTTTAAACACATGGTATTAAAAAATCCTGAAGCATTGATGCTTTTGATAATTTTAGAAGGCAGTTACATCCAAGTATGTAGTTTTTAATCACAGATTATATGCTCTTCATGCTCATGTTGTGTGTGTAAATTCCTGTAAAGGAGGCGAGTCTGTCATATAACAGGACATTTTTCCTGCATTTCCACACTGGACCATCCCAGTTTAACCTGGGAAATATGTTATTTGATCCAGTGTAATTTGGCATGACCTTGTTTCTTCTGTCTGACCCCACCATATGGACCCTACCATCAAGGGGTTATAAACATTGCTGAGCAACAGAGACACAAAACAGAAATATTCACTTTTCCTTGAAGCCACTTGGTGTTGGTTGTGGAAGATGTTACTTGAGTAAAAGTAGCAATACTACAGTGTAAAAGAACTCTGTTACAAGTGTAAGTCTTGCATTCACGGTCTTACTTAACTAAAAGTACAAAAACATCAGCATTGAAGCATATTTACAGTACCAACAGTTTAAGTGCTCATTATGGAGAATGTCCCATTTCAAAATAATGTTTATGAAATTATAATAAGTTATGTTTTAATGTGTATACCCAGGATCCAAAATGGACCAATTTTTTTGCCCACCAGCCAAATGGCAACCAGCAGCTCAATAGATTACCGTTGTTTTTTGGTTGAAAAGTGAAGCAAAACTACCAGCAACTTGCATATTTTATTTTATCAGCATTTGTATGTGGATACTTCTGTATCTCTTGCCAGCTGGCAGCAGGGTGAATAGGCCATGGCTGGGGTGGATGTTGTCTTTTAGTATCCTCCCGGTTCCTCCTTTTTCAGCACTGCTGGGGTAGCTGTGGTTCATTTTTCAACAGTCTGTGCACCACACAGAGCCAGTTGACTACAGTTTTTCTGAATCATTTCTGCCAATGTAAGATCATTGAACAGTCCAAGTTAGTGGGGAGGCCCTGGACCCATGAATTAGCATAATTATTTCATTTTAGCATATTGTTTTTTTTATATAATTCGCAAAAAGTAAATAAAGAAAACAAACAAAAAACTTTTTAACCAAAAGTTTATGAGGTGATGGATGCTATCATGGGTAACTTGGGGCCAAAGGCAATTGCTGACCTTTGGCTACTGGTAAGTCCCCCTCTGTGTGTGTACTGTAATGGCAAGAATCTGGTTATACAGTATACGTATCACAATACCCGATTATTAAAAATAATATAACTGTGGATGGAACTGATAAAAAAAAGATTCAGAGGTCAGAGGTTGAATTTTAGTCAAATAAAGGTTTGCAGGATAGAATCAGCAAACTCTTGTTGGTTCATCTCCCCTACATAGATCGCATTCATTCAACTTTGTTTCACCCTTTATTTCTCCCCTGGTCAGCAATCATAGATGACAAATGTAAATGCTACATGCATGATCATTACAACATAGCACGCTAACATTGAAACAAAAATAGAGGAAAGACAGTACTTATTTTAAATTGCATGTCAGTGGTCTCATGTTTCGTGTATTTGACTTTTTGTAGTATTTTGATAGTATTATATGTTTATTCAAAAGAATATTTCTGGCATTCTGCCATGTCCCAATCGAGGGAGCTTGTGTACCACCAGTGACACATGTACCACAGTTTGAGAATTTAGGCAATAAACTATATTCCAATATTTAACTTGACATGCACATTTGCTCTAAAGTAACATAAATTAAAATTCTCAAATAGTGCAAACATATGACAGTCCTATAGAATATAATGCATTGCTGTAGATTAAACTATCCAATAGTATACAAAGTTGTTAGGGCTAGGCGTTATGGACATTGGTGCTTTGACAAAATATTGATAATGTGATTTCTGATAAATAATCAGTCAGTCAATCAATGTGGATATAGTGATGAAGTTGTAAAGGCAAATAAGTGAACAGCAAGAACAGTCTGGTGAGGTCAGAAAATTGCATCACTTTACTGTAATGCAGCCTTTAAAACCACAAAAAGACAACACTTATGGCATATCAGCAAAAAACTACATGCAAATGAGGCGATATTTAGTCACATATCACGATATTGATGTTATATGGATATATTGCCCAGCCATACTCTCTCTTTAGTCATATTCTGACTGCACAAATTAGTATTGTCAGATGAATTTGCATTAAGCCACCTCAGCCTATAGAGTTGGCTCCAGTGGAGATAGGAGGAGCACTGTTTTGTTATATTCTCCTCCCAAACCACATGGACTCCGCTGGACTAAAAGTGTGAGGTGGTGCGGTGGACTGGAGATAAAGTTAGGACGCCTTTCCCGGCTCACTGGTTTTACACAGTCTCCCTCTGAGCCACGTCAGTCGTCCAAAGCAGTTTGGGCTCAGTCAGCAACCGTAGAACCGAACCCGGCTGGCAGCCTCACGGTGGGTAGGATAACGGGGCAGAGGGGGTGGGATAACGGCTGACATGAAGCCACACAAAGGGGAGGGATAGCTGCAGCGCTGCCATGTGTGCAACCCCAAACTTTCAGAGTGCAAAGAGTAATCAGACAGTGTTTAAAGGAACATCCCGGGAACTTCATCCGATTTTAGTCGAAGCTCCGTGAAGGTAGCAGTTGCACCTATGACCGGTCCAAAGGTCTGAGCGCTCAGTCAGTATTTTTAGGAGCACAACTTACACAACTTTGACTTCACCCGCTCGAGTGAAGTGAAGCAACAGGTGTGCTGCACGTCGCTGTGCACCGCAGACAGGCTTTAAAAGTTACCTAACTTTGTGAGAAAAGAAGCCAGAGTAGAAATGTCAGCCACGCGGATCCAGCTGTTAACACCCAGAAACGTGCAGTTTTTAAGGGGCTGCACTGGAGCGCAGCGGTCCCACGTCGGCGGTATTAGTGGTGGTGCTCCCGGGGTCCGCTCACTGACCTCTCCCCCTCTGTCCTCCTCCTCTCCCGGCAGAGCTCTGTCGAGTCTGAGTGCGACGCGCCGCGGGCTCCCCAAAGAGAAGATGACCGAGAATGGAGTGTCGAGCCGGGCCAAGGTGCTGACCATCGACACCATGAACCCCACGGTGAAGAAGGTGGAGTACGCCGTGCGGGGGCCCATCGTGCAGCGGGCGGTGGAGCTGGAGAAGGAGCTCTCTCAGGTTCGTGCAATCTCAGTGTCCTTCACCACCTGTTATGGAGCCTCATTTATGTCAGTAAAACACAAATAATCCCCAAGGTAAGTCATAATTATGACATAAAAAATCGAAATAAAGGTATAAAAAGTCATGATTTTGAGCTAAAAAGTAATAATTACAGGAGAAAAAGTTAAAATGATGCAATAAAAAAGTCATAAAGGTTAAAAGTTAGATTTATGCAGCCAAAGAAGAATTATGAGATAAAAGGTCTAGATTATGTGATTAAAAAACCTAAATATTCATAAAATATCAAACTAAATATTTCCTAATAATGAAATGAAGTCATAATAATGACATAAAACGTCATAATTCTGCAATATAAAAGTCTTTTCTTTCTTTAAAAATACTGTTTATCTCAATTTTGACATTTTATATCTCATAATTATGATTTACCTTGGGGATACTTTATTTATTTTATGGAAAAAATGGGATTCCACCCTCTGTGATACGGACATGTATGCTTGTTTTATTTTATCGTAGGCTTGCTCTATTGGCCAGACTGTGGCTAAAAGCTGTGCACCTTTTGTGGAATAATATAAACCAGTTTGCCCAGCATGTTTTATATCAGGAGAAATGTATTATTCCCAGAGTTTATGTAACAGTTCAAAACTAATAAACTTTTCTTGCCGATTAAATTTGATATTAATTCAGTAGAGCTTGAACCAACAGTTCTTCAGTCACAAACAAATTAGATTTCCTTTTATTTCAGTTTGAAAAGTCAGTTCTTTTCACATAAAGACCTTACAGCTTCAGCTGCTGTTGTTGAAGCTACTTTGTTCCAGCATCGGCACAAAGACAGTGTGCGAAACTGCTCCCTGCAAATTTATTACAGTTCAACTGTGGGGGTGGAGACTGAATTCAATACTGACCTTCATTGTGGTTTTCAACCTTGACTTATCTTAAAGTGTATTAGAGGCACACAGCAAGTTTTCATCAATCTATATTTCAATCTATAAAAAGACGAGTCTCAGGAGGGTTTTAACTCACTAACAGTGCATGCTGAGAAGTCTGCTGATATGCTAATCATGTTTCTGTTGAAACCGACTTGAATGAGTTGATTGAACTCTGTGCAGTACATGCATTCAACTCAGACTTAAGTTAGAAGAACTCGTGTTTGTAAGTCCTGAAGGGTTCTGAAAATAAATACTAACAATTTAATTAAGTTGAATAAATAAAGCTTGTATATTTATGTTAAGTTAATGACAAAACATTGGGTGATTCCACTTAAATTCCTGTATGATTTTTGTTTTAACAGTAAAGTAGAAACACCATCGTCTAAAAATACTCTGTTTCAAGGAAAAGTTCTGAATTCAAAATGCTACTTAAGTAAAAGTTCAGAAGTATTATCAGCAAAATGTACTGAGAGTATCAAAAGGAGAAGCAGTCGTTGTGCAGAATGACTCATTTTACAGTGTTGGAATATTATATTGTTCTTTTTTTAAAATCTCTAATAAATGCTTGTAAGAACATTTTGATGCTGTAGTTTGTCAAATTTTAGATGTCTTGTATAGTCTAGTAATGTAGTACTGCATCACGTCATAGTCATATGCTTATGTGTAAAAAGTAACTAACTAGTAATAATGATAGAAGTGTAAGTAAGTGTAAAATAAATGGATTAGAGTAAAAAATATTTCAAAAAATCTTAATATTTTCCTCTGAAATGTAGTGAAGTAGAAGTATGACGTAGCACAACATTGAAATACTCAAGTAAAGTACAAGTATGTTTAAATTCTACTTATGTACAGTACTTGAGTAAATGTATTTAGTTACTTTCCACCACAGATTACTCCACTTAACAGGTTGAAACAGTCTCATTTTACTGCTACTATATTTAAAACAAGACTGAACAGTTTTTATTCATTTGAATGTTTGAACTTTAGATGTTAATTAGTCCATAAATTCACATGACACATGTTAGATTTCAGTTTGATGGAGACTCTGTGTGTTTATTCACTGCTGACGAATACTCGTGGGTTCTTTTTGGTTGAGTTGAGTTGAGTCCAATCAGGGCTTTTCATCAGACATAATTATAAATCAGCAGGTTTCCATTCCTGGTTATGTTTTCACTGTTACCGTCTAAACATTATCCTGAAAGAAAACCATATCTTATCACTGGCTGTGCTACACGCCCCCCTGTCAAAGTCCATCAATTAGTCAGTCACTCCTGAGAGGCTGATCAAAAACTGAGTAGACTGGTGTGATCCAGATATTTGTCTTTGATGCCCGATGTTAATGTCTAACCAATTTTTAAGCCGTGTTGTTGTTCCGTAAGGAACTGTGATTTCCAAACCACAATTGCTGATGAGGAGATCGTCAGTGTGAGAGGTCAAAGTCCACAGTCTGAACTAGAGACGGCTGTGATTTTCTGTTCTGTTATCTGTCTCTCACTGTCTGACCTACTCTTGATTTACATACTGTATACATTGCCTCATTCTACCTCCCCTATCTCCAGTGTTCAGCTTGGCCGATCTGCACGCTGCTGTATCTTTTATTTTAACAGCCATAATATTGGTCCTTTCCTTAACTACAGACCATTTGTGCATTTCTGTTTTCACATTCTTGAAG
Organism: Lutjanus campechanus; assembly: GCA_027495735.1. Classification (NCBI taxonomy): domain Eukaryota; kingdom Metazoa; phylum Chordata; class Actinopteri; order Lutjaniformes; family Lutjanidae; genus Lutjanus; species Lutjanus campechanus. The sequence continues at coordinate 19,672 of JAJHUR010085169.1, read as the reverse complement.
GAGAAGTACAGATTCTTATGTTAAAAAGACTCCAGTAAAAGTAGAAGTATTGATTTATTCATTCAGAGTATAAAAGTAAAACATGTTCCCTGAAGGACATTTTTACCAGGTGTTTCTGTGTAAACCAAACCAAACCTCACCTTTTCTCTGCAGTTGCATGGCCCTGTTTCATCTTGTTACATCTTTTACTTTGTTTTCATCTTGTTACGACTTTTACGGTATTTTTCATCTTGTTATGTCCTTTTCTACTTGTTACATAATTTTCCCTCCTATGTCTTTGCAGGGCCTTTCATCTTGATATGTCTTTTTGGTTTTGTTACAGCTTTTCCGTCTTGTTATGTACTTTTTTTGTCTTATTGCATCTGTCCTGTTGTGCACGATATGTACTCACTTATACACCGCGGAACCGTCTTTCCTGTGTGGTGCTGTCCTGTCCGTGTAGGTTGAAATCAGTCTTGATGTTGGTGTCACACAGTGACGCAAGATAAAAATAATCAATGATTCCCCTCACATGCACTAAAACTTCAATAACATGCCTGTTTTGAAAATTTAAGGAGTAGAAAGAACACATATTTCTGTTATAATGTAGGGAGTAAATGTTAAAAAAAAAAAGTTGTCAGAAAAATAAATACTCAAGTTCAATACCTGAAGTGATCATGTAGCTTGTGACTGATGACATGTTGTGTGTTGCAGAGGGTGGAAGCAGCTGAGGTGATAAAATAAGTTTGTTGTATTACCGGTCTTGGTCAGGAGGCTATTCGCTGCAGTTTACACACCACACTGTTCTGATAGTTGTCCATTTGTCCATATCCTGGGGGTCTGTTCACAGTGATAGCAGACAGAGCAAGACGTCCTGCTCTTCAGCGACACTCTCCAGCTCCTCCTCTACCTCAGCTAGCTCCTTGTGACGAGAAGGAGCAATGGCTCTACTCGGTGCTCCCTACAAATGTCTGAGTCCCTGAGTTGATGTGAATGTGACTTTAACAAAAAAAAAAAAAAAAACTGTCACACTGGCACAGTCATTTGACATGCTTTGTCACATGGGTCACTCCATGATGCGTGTCAACCAAAAAAACCCAAATTGGCTCGTTGTGTGCCATTCTTAGCACAACAGGATATGATTGGCTGGTCATGAGCCAGGATGGAAGGACATTATTGCTATTGATGTTGTGTCTATCAATGATAGACATCACTTGTTTTTGTTATCAGCCAGGCCTTGTGAGATCCGTCACTCTTTGTTGAAACTATTATTTGTTTAGCGAATAATTTGTCACCGTGCTGTAGAATACTATCATGCAACATAATTAAGGTAGTTTGTAGCACATTAACATCTGATTTATTGTGATGAAGAGATTAAATAGAGCCTAATCATTTTAAGTGATGTGATTTACCACTGCTGTTTGGTGCTTGAAAAGCTTGAAAATGTTTGTTAACAGTTTGGGGTAGTTGTGAAAAACCCTGAAAAATCTCACTCGATAACTTTTAAAACCATTGTGGCATCTCATACAGATTTCCACTCAAGTGCTGTCCTTAATAATTATATGTAATTCTAACTCCCAATTCTCTTGTGTGTTTCCTTTCATTCTTTTCTTTTAAAGCTCTGTCTGTTCTCCTTCCTCTTGCACTGTTTATGGTGATGATGTGGCAGCCAGCTGTTAGTGTACTGAGTGCAGTCTGGTGTGAAAACTGTCCTCTCTTGAGTGCTTTGCCCAGAAAGGGATGAGTATGCGAACAGTTTCTTGCACAGGTGAAAGGCACAGCAGAGACTGTAATGACAGTGCTGACCTTTTTAACCAGATGGCTCACCGGCATCATAGATTTTATGTTCTGTTTGCTTTGACCAGTGTTATCCACAGCTGACCCCCCATTCTTTACAGGATATTTATTTTCTTCTCGACCGAACAAGAGTTTGATCAGGCGTTAGCGAATTGATATTTAGATGTTCAAAAAGCAGAAGAAATTGCAGTTGGATTCAACTGGTAAAACCCAGTCGAGGTAATGTGGTAGTGAAGTATTCTTCGGAAGAAATAAAATAATTACTTTACCTCTTACAGCCGCTAAATATCTTTTTATTCACCACATTTCCATGTACACAACATGACAAGAGAAGCGCTGCAAAATCTCAATGCTCACTGACTGCAGACTGTCCCACTGCCAGTCTTTTCAATAGCACACTGTAAATACAACAAAGTTGAGAAAATCTGAAAGTTCAAGACAACTTACTGCAACTGAGTTTTGAGCCTAACTCAACTCTAAAGGGACAGTTGACCGCAAAATCAAAAACACATATTTTCCTCTGGCCTGTAGCGCTATTTATCCTTCTAGATGTTTTTGGTGTGAGCTGCAGAGTTTTGGAGATACAGAGATATCTGCCTTCTTCCCTTTGTAATGGAAATGAATGACAATTGACTTGTGGTACTCAAAGCACAAAAAATATATATAATTTCAAAACCAAAAAAATCCTTCCAAAAATCATGACCTGGTTTCTCAAGAGGAAAAATATGTAGTTTTCAGTTCTGAAAAAGTTTTACTAACTAATCTTTTGTTGAGATAATTTAGTTTTCTTCTTTAGATAAACTTCAATCTTTGAGTTTTAGAAACCACCAAAAATCACGTCAAAATTTTTTAGTTTCTAAGATTCAAGAATAAAGAATAAAATGATCTCAGCTAGAGATTATAGGTTGGTAAAACCTTTTTTTTAGTTTAATTCAGAACATAAGTTTTTGAGTTGGGCTCAAAACTCAAAAATCTATTGCAAGAAGAGCCTTGAAATTTTGAGTTGTCTCAACCTTTTTTTGTACAGTGTGCAGCACCGAGCCTGAAGGCAAAAACATATCCCGAGTAATCATCTCCAGTCCTCCCATCTGGTCACAGTTTTCAGAGGCAGTCAGCTGCACTTTTTAAGACTGATAACTTATTTCGTCCAAACACATTGCTCTTCGTTTTTACAAACTCCTCCCTTTCAGACTGCGGTTTGGATGGGGTTGGATTACTTTGGGAAAGAGGTCACTGTGGAATTCTCACTTTTGTCCGTGAATTAAACACACACACATGACTACACACTGTAATCTCCTCCTCCAGTTTCCTCCTGTATACACCTTGTTTTCGTTGGAACAAAGATATTTGTTCTTCATTTACAGCTGAAGTACACGTTGCCCTTTCTTGTGATTTTCCATCGTAATATCAACTAACCTCTCATTCATTACTTTTCCAAACAAGGCAGGCTTCGAACCAAATTACTGCACAGATGAAGGCTTCTCATGCAGTTATCACATTGTGCTCTTTGTTTGTCCTAATGAGCAGCTCACTGATAGTGAACGGGAACCTTTTGAGAGAGTCGCCATGGAGACAGACCATAGGCAAATTCTTTCCACATATTCTGCCAGAATGAAAAGCAAACCAAGGCTATTAAAGTTAACTAAAACTATGCTGAAACCTAATACTGGGAATGAAAAATACATTTAACATAAAAGCAAAAACAAGACTTTACAAAAAATGAAACTAACTGAAATGATGTGATGTACTTACAAAACTAATTAAAAAAAAAAAAACAATAATTATCTTACGTTTTAGTCGGGTCAGTTTGGTAAAAATCTGTCAAAACAAGCATGAGGAGGCATTGGTCCACATGTTTTTTGTGACTTGGATGTCTACATGATTGTAGAGATGCAACTGATGATTATTTACATTATTGATTAATGTGCTGATCAAGGGTAGGAATCTCTTGGCACCTCACAATTCGATTAGATTCCAAATCAAACCAAGAACTAATGCATAACTGCAAAATAATCAAAAGTGCGATATCCAAATCAACAGAAGTCACATCTGCAATTTTTTGATTAGGGATAAATGTGTGACAAAACAACACTGTAATGAAGAACTGTAGTGCTGCAGAGATGTCCGGGCTTAAAATATTGTTCTCCAGATGTAATAAAACATATTTTAAAAGTTACACCATCGTGATTTCAATAGTTTTTTTCAGTGAAAGTGAAAATTGTGAGGTGAAAATGATCAATTGTTTCATCACCCTGTTGGATCAGCTGGAAGGAACATATAGCCCGGTCTTACAAAACTGTTACAGACGATAATAATGTGGAGAATTTGGTTTTAAAGTGCGCATTATTGTCTTTCCTGCATTGATTCATAATCTTTCAAGAGAGAATTGGGGTGCATCTAAGAATCTTTTTTTCTTCTCCCACCCTGATTATTTTTTTTACATTAATTGTCATAAAATGCTCATAGCTTTTTCCCAAAGTCCAAAGCGATGTCTTCAAATTGCGTCTTTTGTCCAACCGACAGTCCAAAACCCAAAGACGTTTCACTTACTATCATAGATGAGAAGGGAAAGCATCAAATCCTTATGTTCAAGAAACTGGAACCAGCCATGTTTGATATTTTTGTCTTCTCTGTTGTAGAATTCGTGATGAGATGTTTTGATCTGAATATTTAGTTTATTGGACTCAACTTACTGACTGGAAAGAGAAGTTTATTTTGTCTTTGTTTATTATCTGAACTTTAAGATATGTTGCTTAAGTCACAGCATTATTTTCAAGGCCTTTCACTGTTTTATGTCATTAATGGAGCGTTTCCTTTGTGAAGCCTTGGCGGTAAAAAGAAATACTGCCCGAGCTTCACGTCAGGAGCTCAATTTCACCTTCTGTTGGGACTTCAGCTTTGTTTGCTGGGCTGTTTTTATCAGCGGTGGAGGACAAAAAGCTCAGGCCATTTGAGTCGGTTCTCAGGAGCAGAGGTCAGTGTGTTTCTAAAAGACCATCATCATGAAGGGGCGGTGCTTTTTACCTATAGGGGGTGTTATTCACCAAGTAGAATGCCATTGGTCCAGAGAGAGAGACACCCCTAATATGTGACCAATGAGAGAGCCGGAGAGAGCCCCTTAAAATCTTAGCTGGATTGGACAAATCAAACAAACGGGCTGTTTTGATTCCCCCAGGCGGGGTGTCAGTGTGAGGTTCTCTGCAGTGTCACGCTGGTCTAAACATCTGGTGTTCACAGCATGTGTGTGTGCATGCTTATTTATGTGCCGTGTGTCTGCCTGCATTGCTGTTTCTCTGTTCTCTGTCAGCGGTCTCAGCTGCTCAGGAGATTATCTTTCAGGGATGTTACATCACTGGCCTCGTTTGACAGTAAATGAATACCTTTATTTTGGTAATATATCCTCCTGATTACTTTGACATGGCGCTTGCTGCTGCTTTGCTGTCGCACAGCAAAGCAGTCAAGTTAAAAGTTAAAAGCTGTTGTGTGTAATGTATGTCTCTGTGTTTATGTGTCAGGAGGTTAATGGTATCAGTACGATAAGGCAGTTTGCACAGGTTGTGACTTTGTTCCCGTGTTTACACACACTATCTGCATCAAGGCCATCTATGCTACTGTGATGCAGTGTAACCTCCCATGTTAATCAGTTTCTCCATGTACATTAGATGTACTTCTGCATTAAAGTTGTGTGAGTAAAGTGTGAACTTTAGAAGAAGAAAGTTAGCTCAAAGAATGAACCAGTGACACTACAGCGGGGCCTCATGTCGACATTACATCGATATCATGATATGAGGCTGGATATCGTCTTAGGTTTTGGATATTGTTTTATTGTGATATGGCATAGGTGTTGTCTTTCTGGTTTTAAAACCTGCGTTACAGTTAAGTGATTTTTGTAATTTTCTGAACTGACCAGACTGCTCTAGCTGTTAATCATTAAACTTTTTTAGTTAGTAAGTTACTTAATTTTTTATCAGACTTGTGGAAAAGTGAAAATTAAAGCTATCCTGTGGAGCTGTTTTTTTTTTGTTGTTGTTTACACTACATTTTGTGTCTCCTTGAATGCATTTCCTTCCTCATAAAACACCTGCAGAGCCACCATATGCAATATGAAATTTGAGTTAGAAAGTTTGCTTTTTTATTCAATCAAAACAGTGAAGATGGTTAACAACACTGTCATCTAGTGATCAGGGGTTTAAACAAAACACAAAATGAACCTCTCTCACCGATCTTTGCATAATTCTTTTTTTGAGAATCGAAACAGTATCTCAAAACATAATATCACAATACTCAAGTGTATAAATACTTTCTTACATCCCTATTCATTCTTTCCCTGGTAGGTGCAGTTTATGAATTATTCCAACATTTCAGTGACTGCCTGATGGAAAAAGTTCCAGCTAAGCATTTACAATTAAAATGTAGCTGCAGTTATTAGATGTTAATTTACGTTAATAAGTCAGTTAATTTGAAATTAAAGAATTTTGAACAAAGATGAGTTATGGGCCTTTTTAATATTTATTATTTTTTTAATAAATAACATTATTATTAATGTTTGTTTGTTAACTGGCCCCTGGCCTCCTGTCATGTTGCAAAAGTTGCCCCCAGACAAAGCAAATTGGGTATCTCTGCTATAAACTAATGACACCATCTGCGTTTGGCGTTGGTTCCCTGTAAGCCTCACTTTTACTTTGAAATCCTGTCTGCCACCAGGCACAATCTCCTGGGAGACCGAAGGCTCAGTCACATGTATTTTTATCTGCTTTCATGTCTCCATTATAGATTTAAATGAATGAATAAGCTCACGCTACTCTTGTAATGATTATTTCACCCCCAATGTGTCTTGTTGTCATGAAAAAGACCACATGGGCATGTTAACAAGGTTAAAAACATAATTTTCACTGGAGGGGTCTTTAAAATTTCCCATTACTTTGCTCCCTTATGAGCATTCTAATGCTCATTTAAATAAAGCATTAAATTTGAACCATGAAATTTACTCAGAATATATTTGTAGAACACAGATCGACTACAATTATAGATCCGTTGTTTAATTAACATCATGATGATCAGGAGGAGTCCATCCTGGAATCAGGAAAACATCAAGGGTCAGTATTACATCATCATGAACTGATGGTTGAACATGTTGCTGCATGTGTCCTCCCACAGTGTCTCTAATCCATTTGTCCACCAGTGCTTTCATACATGCGAGTGTGCAGGTACAGAAACACAACACTATACCAAATGCAGGTATCAGTATTTGAACCAACAAATTAAACTGCAGTCCCAGTTTATCAAACAATTACTGATTGAACAAGAATCCCACTGATTCGAAGGACCAGAGGCATCCCTTATCTTTTCCAGTGCAGTACTAACACTAGCGATATTGTCTGAATTGTCTGGAGTCAGTGTGACACAGTCATGTCCAGTGAAGTTCAGTGTGGCGCACAAGTCTCCTGTGCTGGTAAAGACATGTTGCCACACAATACTACATCCGTGCCTTGAGCAAGACTATTGAGATGAACCGGTGTTATCCTGGTGATGTTAGCACCTGTTTACCACCCTGGCACCCTTAATCCTCAAGTGCGCTTTGGTTTCGTGCTTTCCAATTCTTTCATCTTACGTTCTTTACCACAATCCAATCGCCAGGTTTCAGATCATGCAATGATGTTTCAGCTGACATCTACATTTCTTCCAGAGTTTTCTTTTATCAGGTACTACTGGCAACTGTAGATAACTTTTTCTACTTCAGGTCCTTCCTCTTGCGCAGGGCAGCCTGCCCATTGGCTCTTTCCACATCAATCATGAGGTCCTCCTTTTCACTTTCCTGGCTACAACAAATGCAGTGGTCCTTGCAAAGAGGTTGGTGGGGGCTGCTTCCATCTGTGTGTGAACAAACTTCAAAAATCTGAAAAGGTTAATGCAGTAGTTCAACATAGCACCATCAAACTCTCTTAGGAACAACTCGCATATAAAATCAACCAATCAAAACAACCATCCCAGAGTAAATCGCTTGTGTTGCCAAAGTGGGAGTTTGGTTTAGTTTTTAAGTTGCCAAGGAAATACTTAAGGTTTAACAACTCAGGACACCAAAAAGGTCACATGGGTTCAAATACACTCAAGACACAAAGAGACAAATAGTAGACAAATACTTTACAAACAAATTCACAGTACTAATGGCTAAAAGCAACTGCCACAAGGAACAGGTCTGGGGCTCGCCATGGCTGGTCAGACCAGACGGGAAGGGAGACGGTTTCAAAAGAAACCAACAAACTTGACACCACACCAAAACTGACTGCCAGGCTGCTTTTACAACATTATCAACACATCTCTTGTACTCTGACCAAATCTGAGAGAGATCAAAGCAATATCGGTTATTTGGAACAATTACAGTGCTGGTTTGTTGTGCTTCTTCCTTTGCTGGTGTATCCACTTGAGAATTACCTGTTAAAACAGCTTTAAAGAAATGAACAATTAGTGTCCTCTCATCTGCTGAGATGCAAGCACTCGCTAAAGCACATAAATATGACCATTTTTATTTTTAGTAGAATTATCAACATACTACACATGACCAGTTTCCTGTAATCTTCCCTTTTTTTGTTTCAGGTGACTAAATCGTTTTGTTTTCCACACCTAGTTTCAATTTTAGTTCAATTTTAGACAACTAGAATTTTGCTTATTATAGAACTTCTAAACATAATCTTTTTTACTGCTAATACACCATTTTACCTTGACATCAGAGGGAGATCAAAGAAGATTACTTTACCTTAGACAACACGCTGGGGATAAATAAGTTGTTCTTGTTCTAATATCACGGGAAACAAACACTGTCTTGTCTGCTGTTGCTGTTCAGTTTGGAGAGAAATGTCCTCTTTTCATCCGTGATCCAATAGCATTATCGACGTCATTGCTTCATGAACAAAATGTTGATGTCATCTACAGTCTATGTGAATGATCTTGTTTGTTTCTGTTTGTTGGTGCAGTCGGCAGAGTTTCTTTGAGTGAACACAGTATCAGCGTGTTTAGATCATTTGTAGAGTTTTTGGTGAAAGTTTTGCGCTCAAAATCGGAAGTTATGAAGCAAGAGCTTACTGTTTTTGCAACGAGGAATAATTATAGTCGCTTTTATAAACAAGCGGTTAGTCAATCAGTTAGTCAAAGGCTGATTTTAATATTTTTTTTATAATTTATTTGGTGAATACAAGTATTTAGAAGAACGGGACGCAGCAGAGAAGAGAGAAATGGAGAAGAAAAGAAAAACAAATGAAATATCGCACAAGGAACTGACACTTGTGCTCTTGTACCCGAGAGGCCAGACCATGACCACCACCCTTTATAGCCAAGAATCAGTTATAAGTTATTACCAGTTATTATCAGCTATTATGACTGACTGACTAAATCAAATGAGAATTTACCTAAAACTAGAAACAATTTAATTTAAACTGCGCTTATTTAGCCTAGAAAGACCAACATCTGGACGGGCAACATGATGCAGAGGTGAAAGTATAGCTATTAAGTTAATTCAGCACATGAGCTTGGTGGATAATTTAATTTTTCTTTACATACTCCAATGCAGCAACACAGCAAAGTGGTTCAGTCCAACTAGCAGCCAGTATATAATCCATCCCTGGAAGTGGTTTTAAGTAAACTGCAAACCTGCTGCGTGCTCAGCAGCTGCTGGCCTCTCAGCCTCATGTGGCGTGAATGTTTATAGAAAAGTTATGTATGTTATGTGTTTAAAGCTGTGTGTGGGTGCAGTATGAAGGGTGTTTATGTGCGGCGGGGGGTCTCAGTCATCCCTTTTCTCATTGACAAGTCGAGTCAGGTTTGTTAATGGATAGTCCCTTTAAATTTCAGACAAGAAAATGACATTATTTCTTGTGTACAAAGTCAAGAAACGCTGTCACTGTTCTGTTTATGTTTTACAGGGAATGAAGAAGCCTTTTGCTGAAGTCATCAAGGCCAACATTGGTGATGCACATGCTATGGGCCAGCAGCCAATCACTTTCTTCCGACAGGTCTGCTCCCCTTCCCCCAACCTCTGATCTAAATATAGCACTTCCCTCGTCTGACTTCTCACTGTCTATGAAACTGATTTCTTCCTCTTTAACTAATTTGGTGTCAGTCATTTCTTCCCCTGTCTCGTGCAGTAAATTGTGCAGGATTTTGCACAGTGTCACTTCCAGCCTTTATCCTCACACCTCTCTTTGTTTCAAGGTCTTGGCGCTCTGTTCCTACCCTGAACTGCTGAATGACAGCACATTCCCAGAGGATGCTAAAAGTAGAGCACGCCGCATTCTGCAGTCCTGTGGAGGGAACAGTATGGGTGTGTATGAGTGTGTTGTGCAAGCACAATAAGCTTTATTTAGCCCCAGCTACTAATTATCACCTTTGGAGTCTTTGTACACTCCTTGCGTGTTGAAATATGCACTCTGGTGGTGCATTGTTGTGTCAAAGGGAGAGTTAAGATTATAAGAAGAGGGGTTGTGTGTCAGTGTATTACCTACTGTAGATGGCAGTCAACATGCCCCCAGTTTGGAGAAGCAGAGAGGAAAACGAGCATGGAAGCTAAGCAGTGAATTGATGTGGGGTCAGCACGTTAAAAAAAAAAATCCCCTAAAAAAAAAATCAATATAATTTTAAGTATACGTTGTATTTAGAATATTTTCACTGCTTTAATTTGCTGTCAGACAACAAGAACCTCATACAACCCCACATCAAATAATTTCTTAAAATATTTCTTTAAAACCTAAAGTTGTCATAGCAACTTATATTGTGTCCATATGAACCTCTCTCAGGCTCCTACAGTGCCAGTCAGGGCCTGGACTCAGTGCGTCAGGACGTGGCCCGCTACGTTGAGCGAAGGGATGGCGGCGTGGCCTGTGACCCAGACAACATTTACCTCACCACAGGGGCCAGCGACGGCATTGTGGTACAAATCACCTCTCATCTGTTACACTGACTTTGTCCCTGCTGTACTTTAAAGCATGCTTGTTGGTTTTCCCTCCAAAGACAGAAGGAATAACATGTAGCACTCAAGTAGTAATGAGTTAAAAGTTACTTGATGTCTAAACTGACATGATAAACTGACAAAACAGGTGTATTCTGGAGTAAACTCTTCATCAGTGAGTCCTCTTTTAAAGGACACGTCACACAAGCTGCAACTAGCGGGAGAATAAATGAGAACAAAAAGTGCCAAAGAAAAAATTTAACGCATGCAGACTTACGCCATGCCACAAAAGTTTAATGACAACGTTTCAATTGAACTTGGATCTTCATCAGGTCAGAATGTCTGAACAATGGAAACCAAACCCATATTTTCACATCAGCGACTTCCAAAAAAACCCCAAACATTTACAGTAAATTAAAGCAATCCAGAGGTCAAACTTCAGAATATAGAACGTTATTGTACAATCTTATTACATGGCTTTGTTAAATACTCAAGGACCCTGATGTAAAGTGGAGGGGTCCTGCATCATCCTGTCAGGGCTTTTATGCTTTAATGGCTTTAATTTTTTAGGACAGCTGAAGATGTGACAGGTAAGGGGGAAAGAGTGAGGGAATGACATGCAGCAAACGGCCATAGGCGGGAGTCGAACCCACAGCTGCTGCAGAGGACTCAGAGCCTCAGTACATGCAAACACTCTACCAACTGAGTTACCAGGCTGTAACTGTATTGGAATACATTTTTAAAGTAAAGGAAGAGAACTCACAATGCGCTCTTACTGTATGACAGCTTCATGCCACAGATGCAGAGCACCAAACTGAAATTCAGAGCAGGAGAAGTTCACCCTCAAAAAGCTGATGTGTGTGTATAATTCTAAAATGTGATGACCTACATGCAGGTAAATCTGTTAACCTGTCATATCTTTCTTGACCTCCCTGACCGCGCTTGTAGACGATGCTGAAGCTGCTGGTGTGTGGCGAGGGTGCAACCCGTTCAGGTGTTATGATCCCCATACCTCAGTACCCGCTGTACTCGGCTGCGCTGGCCGAACTTGGCGCCGTGCAGATCAACTATTTCCTTAATGAAGACAAGTGCTGGAGTCTGGACATCAGCGAGCTGCAGCGCTCGCTGGATGAGGCCCGACAGCACTGCAACCCCCGAGCCCTGTGCATCATCAACCCTGGAAACCCCACTGGTAAATTTTCCGTCTTTTTTTTAAGTCACTGCTAGATTGTTAGTATTTGTCACTGTTTTCACACATTAAATCAGTGCTCTAGATAATTAAATTGTGTAAGTTTAAATGGATGGAAGAAAAACATAAAAACCTCCTGAAAGAGGACTTTAAATTAGACGTAGAGAAAGCGATTCTCAAATTATGTTTCAGTGTTTACAGTATTTAATTGCATTAAATGATTGCATTAATAATTTATGCACTCTTCATTTTTCTGCTGGTTGAGCTCCTTTTTGTCAGACCACTTTATGTTTGACATATTGTATGTTCTTGATTTTTAATATTGTTCCTTAACATCTTAAATGTTCTGTCGAGCATGAGTTTCACACATAATCTTAACTCAAGGTCCACTTACTAGCTCTACGGGGGCTTTCATCTTGCATCTTGTGTGGCCTTCCTCAGTGGATGGAGTTTGCACAGCTGTAATGGAGATGGCTCAGTTGTCATCACTGGACCTAAGATTTGTTGCCTGTTGTCAACTGAGCCGTCTCCTTAGCAACTGAGCAAACTCTAATGCTGCTAATGAAGGCAGATATGATTTGGCCTCATTTTTATAGATTTACATTACATGCCGCTAACAATATTGGGGAGTAAAAAAAAATCCTTTTCAATATATCAGTCAATTTTGCAATAATCTCTCAGATGTGCTTATCAAACACGTGCGATACAGCGCATATCAGAAAACATATACCCCGATACGGGTGTAGATATATTAGCCAATAATATCAGCTGATATTGGCTCAAATTTACGTATTTTCATAGATTATTTTGAGGCCATGTTTAGATGGTTAAGGGTTATGAAATTTTTTTTTTAATAAAACCGCTATGACCATAAAATTAAATCCTTTCTGCGTAGGTGTACACATCATTCTGTCTCCTCCTTAATTAGTTCTAGACATAAGACAAAACATTTTATTTGTTATTGTAGACATACAATAAAATTATGATTGATAAATCTCAGAGACCAGCATAATAGGATAATAGCATAATAATAGGATAATAGGATAAAAGGAGAAGAATAAACAAGATAAATAACAAAATAACTATTATGAGGTAGCTTCCTGTATCTGCTTTGTCTATATAATAAATAAAGGCACTTTTATAACCACACACTTCATGCACTACTCACAGAAGAGCCACTAGATGGCAGCAGATGGACATATCTGCCGTCCTGATCATCATTTCAAACCTCTCTCCATAATGAGCCTCACTCTTGTTCACAGGTCAGGTTCAGAGCAGACAGTGCATCGAGGATGTAATCCAATTTGCAGCAAAGGAGCGTCTCTTCCTCATGGCTGATGAGGTACTGACCGTCTCTGCATCATTGCTTTTAACATCTACCTGCTTTATTGTATGCTGCACACCTGAGACATCTGTCCCTCTCTCTTCATCTCTCAGGTGTATCAGGATAACGTGTATGCCGACGGTTGCCAGTTCCACTCTTTTAAGAAGGTCCTGTTTGAGATGGGGCCAGAGTACTCAAACACAGTGGAGCTGGCGTCTTTCCACTCCACCTCCAAATGTTACATGGGAGAGTAAGTCATTTTACTGTTGCTCTGGGATAAATCTGTAAAAATAACGTTGAGAACTAGTTGTTTGCTGTCTTTCTGTTGTAATTTTTGTATGCTACTCTGCAGAGGTGGTAAAAGTACACACAGTCTTTAGTCAAGTAAAAGTACAGATACTTGTGTTTAAAAAGCCCCTGGTAAGAGTAGAAGTACTGATTCAACTTCTTTGCTCAAGTAAAAGCACAGACTTTGAAATGTACTCAAAGTATCTTACTCTCTGAAGGACATTTCTGCCAGCTGTTTCTATGCAAAGTTAACTGAACCTCTGCTTTTCTCCCCAGTCCCATCTGTTTAATCTTCTTTGGTCTTGTTTTGTATCATTGCATTTTATTACACCTTGTTACGTTATTTTCATCTTGTTAGGTCTTGTTGTGTCGTTTTCGTCTTTTACACCATTTTCATCTTCTTATGTTATTTGTGTCTTGTTATGTCTTTTATGTTGTTTTCGACTTGAAAGTGTCGTTATTTCGTTTTTGTCTTCTAATTTAAAAAAAAAATTTTTTTGTCTCGTTATGTCTCATTCTGTTTTGTTTTTTTGTCTTGTTACATTGTTTTCATTGTGTTATGACTTTTATGTTGCTTGTCTTTTATTTCATTTCTGTCTTTTTATGTGGTTTTTTTCTTCTGTCTTTTACACTTTTTTCGTCTTGTTATGTTTTGTTACATTGTTTTCATCTTATTATGACGTTTATGTTGCTTTTGTCTCTCGTCTTGTTACGATATTTTTGTTTTGTTGCAGCTGTCATGCGTGGTATGCACTGGTGGATACACCATTTAGACACCACGTGTACTGTCCATGTAGGTTGAAATCGGTCTTGATGCTGGAAAGGCGGCGTGCATTGATGCAAAATAAAACTAATCAATAAATCCCTGCAAATGCATTAAAACTAAAGTAACAAGCCTGTTTTGAAAATGTGAGGAGTAGAAAGTTCAGATATTTGTGTTAAGATGTAGGGAGTAAAAGTAAAAAGTTGTCAGAAAAAATAAATACTTAAGTAAAGTACAGATACCTGAAAACTCTACTTAAGTACACTAACAGAGTATTTGTACTTACTTTGTTACTTCCCACTTCTGCTAGTCGCTCACATCCGAATGTTTTCTCTCCCTCGTAGGTGTGGTTTCCGTGGAGGCTACATGGAGATCATCAACATGGACGACGACGTGAAGTCTCAGCTGAACAAGCTGGTGTCTGTCCGTCTGTGTCCTCCTGTTCCTGGACAGGCTCTGATGGACCTGGTGGTCAACCCTCCGCAGCCTGGCGAGCCCTCGTTTGAAAACTTTATCAAGGTACACAGTCGATGTAGCACAACCCTCATTTATTTGCGGTAGGGACAAATTAATCAATACACCAATATTCTGCAATCTGATCTCTGGTTTTACATGATCAATACACTGACACCAGTATCAGCATATATTCTCTTTGCAGTACGCTGCTGTTGATCATTGATGACACTGAAAAAATCTGGTGTAATATGGCATTTAAAGTATATTCTTCCTTTCAGAGAGATATTTACAGCCTTCAGACTGTTTAGCCATTTGTTTTATGGCTGCTTGACTTTTATAGAATAATTTCCAGAACATGTACATGTTAATGTATTAAATCAACTGTGTGCACTTTGTCACAAACTGAGAACCTGAAACAACTATCATGAAAAATAAGTCATTTCTGGTGTTTATTAAATTTTTTTCCCATTAAGCTCAGTTCATACTGTCTTGAAAGAGTGAAAAATTCAAATAATCTGGTGTTTCTTCCACACAGTCACTCATGTAAACCAAAAATTATTTAAGCATTAATCATGATCATAACATACATTACAATCAAAGTTAACAGCTGGCTTGCATTTATAATAACAATTGAGATGTGAGGATAAAGGCTTCAAGAGTATGGAACCTTGAACCTTGAAAGTGCTTTAGTTTTACTTAAAAAAAAAAGGGTGTACGAGTGTGTAAGATTTTGTTAGCCGAATGCACGCTCTGTCTATTCAATAAAGTTGGAAAAATAAAATAAGAAAGCAACATATGAACGCACAATGCTCACAAAATCCAATCAAACTGTCAGGGCAGTGCTGATCAGTTATGGATCAGGATTATGTTACTGCATTGCCTATTTCTCACATGAAATGTTTTAAGAAACATGTTAGTGAACTGTTTGGCTGTAATATGAGCTGCCATGTTGAAAATGGACACGGGGAGGACAGAGAGGGGCTCGTATGCAGCTGGACAGGATATCAAAACGAAGAACAGAGAAGCTCAAACACACACAGAGTGAGTGTGACTTCATTCTCTGCACAGGACACCTTTACTCCACTATCTGTACATAGCCAATAGTTGTTTGCTGACACCGAGTAAGGCTGAATGTCATATATTACACCTTTTAAATGTTATTTATGAGAGCCTCTGAAAGGTCATGACATCATGTAGGTGTGAAATAATCTTGTGTGTAATAAGATTCTTTGTTTACCTCAAGGCATTCATATGATCTCTGTTTACACTCACTGTACAATATCTGGCATGTCAGTCCGTCTCGTGGAGCTCACAGACGTCTGAAGAAATTCAAGCAATAAACTTTGTTAGAAAAGGCCAAGAGAGAAAGTGAGCCATCGTTTTCACTTGCAACTTATATAGTAATGCAGGTGATGACTTAATGCTACTGAAACTTAGCCCTTTCTACAACCCCTGTCCCAAAATAGTTGGAACACTGTGTAAAATGTAAATATAAACATAATGCAATGATTTGCAAATACTTTTCATGATTGGGTATTGGACAGTATAATTATTGGGTATCCTCAACATGCTCAGTCGTTCCCAAGCATGAGTGGGGTGGGGTTCACCACTTTGTGAAAAACTGTGTGGGCAAATAGTCCAACAGTTTACAAACCAAGTTTCTCAACACAAACTGCAGGAATTTAGGGATTTCACCATCTATGTAATATCTATAATATCATTAAAAGATTCAGAGGATATGGAGGAATTTCTGCACGTAAGGGGCAAAGCCGGAAAAAGAACATTGAATGCCCATGACCTTTGTTAAAGGATATTACATAGGTTTGGGAACTCTTTAGAAAATGAAAGCCTGATATCAACAACATCCAGAAACGCAGCAGACTTCTCTGGACCTGAGCTCATCTGAATGAGAATTGAATGACGCAAAGTGGAAAAGTGCGCTGTGGCCTGACGAGTCCACATGTCAGATTGTTCAGGGATCAGCTAAAGAGGAGAAGGACCATCCGGACTGTTACCACCGCTAACTTCAAAAGCCAACATCTGAGATAATATGGGAGTGTGTCACTGCTACATGATATATTGTTGCAGATGTTTCCAGATCCTTTGGTTTACTTTCTTTCCTGCCTGTTCTGTATCTTCTCTCTTCCACATCCAGGAGCGCACAGCCACCTTAGGTGCCTTAGCAGAGAAGGCCAAGCTTACAGAGCAGGTCCTCAACACGGTGCAGGGCATCAGCTGCAATCCTGTGCAGGGTGCGATGTACTCCTTCCCTTGTATAACCATCCCTGAGAAGGCCGTCAAAGAGGCCACGGTCAGTCCTCAACATACTCTTTATGCATAAATGTTTCGGTGATTCAAGTTTAACTGAACTCTTGCTTCAAGGGAAAACATTTATCAGAAGCTGATGTTTTAAATGTGCTCTATAAATAAAGTTTGAGTTGAGAAGCAACAAAAATAGAGGAATAAAACAGACAGCACAGTTATACACACACATATATTACTCTCACTAATGTACTATGTATTTATTAGTCCTGTTTTTTTTCTTATTTTCACATGTTGTTTTTCTTCTCAAAGTTCACTGATGTTCCACCAACAGGCATTATTTTTCAACCTGGACCCTATTTTCACACATTTTTGTCTGTAAGAAACTAATAGTGCAACAACTTTTGAAGTTGGTCCAGTATTTAGGGAGAGTGCTGAAGCCAGCAGGAGAGAAACTGATCCCTCTGGGCAACTGTGCATCATCACAGTACGTCCATGAAAAGTGCTTGTTTTTGCCACTGACAGGTTCAGGTTGTTATAATAAGTATCTGACACCATTATGAAAAGGATCGTTACAGAGGCAGACCTTTTTAATGAGTAAGATAAGTTTAATTTAACCAGGAACCTGTTTTATTGCTCTCGCCAAACTGAAAAGACCCCATTTACAAAACAGCTATTTTAACATGGCTCTCATCATTTTCATTCAAACTCGACAGAAACAAAATAAAACTCACCAAAAACATCTTTGCTCATCTTTCCACTGCTCCAACAATCATCAACTCTGGTTGTTCGGTTGAATTAAACCCACCACATTAGGTGTGAATATATTCTGACTACACATGACATTTCTCCCCGCTGCTTCTCTGATGTCTGACCTCCCTCTTTTCACATCTAACACTGAGAATAAATGATTTATTTTTGACCAGATAATCAGAGTTGGTGATTGTTGGAACAGTGGAAAGACAAATGTTTTTGGTGAGTTTTGGTTTGTCTCTGTTGAGTGTGGATAAAGTTGACAATGCAATGTTAAAATTTCAGTTTTGCAAAAGGAGTCTGGTTTGTGGCCAGAGCAACAAAACAGCTGTTTCTGGTTAAATATAATGTATCTCACTCTTTAAAAAAAAGGTCTATCTCTGTACACTTCTTCCTGAATGGCAGGGGTTTTGACCCAGAACCATTTGCTTTTGAAGAAAGGGTACAAGGGTTCTTTATTAGATCACGGGTTCCATTAAGAACCACTTTCATCCAAAGAACCAGCTTTTGTAAGAAAGAGTTCTTTAAGGATTGTTGAAATCCTTGAACTCTTTCACCAAGTATTCTTTGTACCATAATATGAAAGTATTCTCAGTAGAACCTTCTGGGTGGGTTTTAGATAAAACCCCTGGAATATAAATGGGTTCTCAGTAGAACTCAGGTGGATTCTCGATAAACTCTTGGAGTATGAAAGGGTTCCCTGGCAGAACCCTGTGGGTGGGATCTAGATCAAATCCGTTGAATATGGACCCTTGGAATATTAAACATTGCTCGGGAGAACCCCCTGGGATGGTTCTAGATGAAACCATTGGCATATAAAAGGGTTCCTACGTAGAACCATCTGAGTGGGTTCTAGATCAAATCATTTGAATATAGACCTTTGGAATATAAATCAGATGTTGGTAGAACCCCCTGGGTGGGATGTCGATGAAACCATCAGAATATAAAAGTGTTCTTGGTAGAACCCCTTGGGTGGGTTCCAGATGAAACCATTGGAATATAAAAAGATTATTGTTAGTACTCGTAGAGGGTTCTGGGTGGTACCGTGAGACCACAGAAGGGGTTCTCCTTTAGAACCTCACATAGAAGGGTTCTTGGTGAAACCTTTCACATGTGGTTCTAGGTATAACTCTTTGTGTCAGGTTCTAGGTAGAACTCTCTGAAAGAGTTCGAAGTGGAAGATCTATTAAAGGTTCTATCAGGAACCAGAAACGGTTCCTATAGGGTCAAGCTGAAGAATTCTTTGTAGTTCTGTTGGTGGTGAACACGAGCACTTTTGAGAACGTTGTTTGTCGGAACACGGTTTCTGGAGGGATCATCTTGTAGCTCTGTTTCACCTCTACCAGCTGCTGACCTCTCCCTCAGTACTGGACCAGTTACAAAGACTGTCACCCCCATTAGCCAGTTAAACATTGTGGAAAAAAGGATCCACGTTGAAAAATACCAAAGTTACCCTTTAAATACACAGCTCGTACTCTACAGTATGCCGGATTAAATAGCTGTTTAACCAGGTCCAGTGTGCTCCGCCTCCTCCTCCTTGTTTGCTGAAGGGAACAAATGATTTCCAATAGCTTGTAGTTTCAATTCTGTCCCGAGGTTGACTGCTCACTAGGAATTTCATGGAGGGCGGATGAGCCGAGCTGAGAATCTGATTAGCCTTACAGAGGATAAGGTCAGAGTGAAGCTGACCTGCTGACACCTCATCAATCGCAGCGACTCCCCTCACCATCTTGATCACACGGTTGTAGCAGTTGCCCTGTTTTTGTGCTGTGCTTTTCCAAGAAACCACGTAAAGACAGATCGAGCTTCTCCTCACTCACATCACCGTTGGCAGTTTAAACAGAGCTGCTGTGCGGCTCATTGAGTCTGTTCTTCATCTCAGTACTCCGCTAAAAGAAGGATTTTTACAAAAGGTTTTGATCC